>JAFFZH010014491.1:19486-31606 GCA_018420115.1 Euura saliciscinereae
GGGGGGGGGGGGGGGGGGGGCATTCGAGGGAACATTTAACACAATCACTTCGAAACTTTGCCATCAGTTGATTTTCACGTTCTAAAAAATTACTCCTGACAGACAAGAGAGAAAGACGAAAAAATAAAGGTTAAAAAAAAAAAAAAAAAACAGGAAACTCGTGTTTCTCCCGAATTTTTCGCCACTTCAACAGAAAATTAAAAAAAAATAAATAAATAACCTCCACTCCGCATAACTCAGCGAAATTTCTACGGACGTTATTAGGGGCGCCGAATACAACGTCCACAGGACGTTTGATCATCGACGACCCTCCCTTATACCCGGGTCTTTTGGGCTTCTCTATATCTACTCCCAACGTTTACCTTTGACGAAAGTAGGGAAACCCTGCAATCCTGTAAACGTGTGGTGAAATCCTTCGGGAAATTCGCGAAGTGAGGGAAAAGGGGATACTAAAAAAAAACGTAATTAAACATCCCCATCGGTGTTATTTTCATGAATTTCATAATTGTACTTCTTGAGACTGGTCTGAAATATTAACAATTAGCGGGATTGAGCTGACTATAATGAGCCAGCCTTCGAACTTTCCGTTATTTATTTTGTTCTCAACTGTTTTGAAATTTGCAAATATGACCTCAGGTTTTTGATCAGCGGTTCAAAAAACCTTCGAGTACCAATTTTCGTAAGATTTCGAATGTTTTTAGTGTTTTTCCCGGCAAATTGGATTCGCCATTTTGAATTTCGCAAATCTGACTTCAGATTCGTGATCAGTGACCCAAAAAACTTACGAGTACTAAGTTTCATCAAAATCCAAATGTATTTAGTTTCTTTGCAACATATCGAATACGCCAAATCAAAATTTTGCAAAACTGACTTCAGATTCGTGATCAGTGATTGAAAAAACCATATCGTACCAAATTTCATTCAAATCCGTTGATTCGTTCTCAAGATATCGTCATTTTTGTTGTGTTTTTTTTTAGAATTTTGTTATTTGAATAGTTCAAAAAGTACTAATCCGATCAAAGCCAAAATCTAATCAGTTCTAAGTTAAGAAATGCCCCGTCGATTGAGCCCTATTTGATCAAAATCCGCGAACTCGTTCTCGAGATATCGCGCATACAAAAATGTGGTCACATACACACACCCAGACGTCACACTGAAAATAGTCTGAGGTGATTCTTTGGACCTCAGAACGTGGAGATTTAGTGAAAACTCAACTTTTCATTTTCGGGGTGATTACAATAACTTCCTTTTTTCTCTGAAAACAGAGAAACGGGAAGTTGAAAAAAATTATTAGTCATTGGCGATCCAGTCATGGGAAAATTTATCAAACAATATAGAAAAAATGATAACTATTTGAAATAATAAATTTGGTACCCGTTAGTTTTTTATGCAGCTGAAACCAGCAGCCAGCAGATTTCGAAGGTCTCCTGAATAAAATCACCGAGTACAGCTTCATGTCTATAATTTTATGGAAGTATGTAATCCTTTACGTAATATTTTACAAAATTCTACTGCCTCAGTGTCTCATTTTAATCGAATTCACCAATTTTGGCTGCTAACTATGGCTGCTAGCTTCGGCAAGGGGAGACATGACCCTTAAATAAATTCCGGTACGAACATCATTGATTTTTCGAATAACTACGAAATCATGCCCGAAGGGATCATGTCTCCCCTGTATTTTTCGGCTTGCTTATCCCAAATCCAAGCCCAGATTTCCGAAATTTGTAATAACGTCAGATCATTTCCTTCAGTTTCTTAAGTCCCTCAATCCCGAAGTCGACGTTGTACTTAAAAAATTAAAATCAAATGCTAATATCTTTCGATCTCGAAACTAGTAAGAAAGCAGAAAGACTGAAATCGTCTGTTTTTTACCATTCATTTGTCACCTGAATTATTCTTCCAGAATAAAAAATGGTGACAACCCCAATTTCGCCAAATAGTTGCCAAATAAATAATCTAGCAGCCACGATCGGGACTCGCGAAGAAACGAATGTGGGGTGTTTTTTTCTCCTCCAGTTAGCGGGCGCAAAGGACTTTTCCGCCCGAGGGCCAAAAAGATCTGTTTTCCGCCCGCTCAAGAGGTATGAAAAGTGGCATTTTGCGACCGGGTGTGAGAAAATATAAGTCGATTTCCGGGCAGGAGGATAGGGTCGTGTTGTTTAGACGGCAAATGCAATTAGATCGAAGAACTGAACGGCGGACGACGAGGTCGATGGAAGTTGAGGTTCTCCTCGGACCTCGGACTGACGGGATTTCTTTTCCGCAACATTTCCTCGCCCCCTACGCCCCCAGCCGCCATCTTTTCTTTCCCTCTACAGCTTCTCCTTATCCGCGATCTTTTCACCCCCTGCCTAAAAGACGGGCGCAGTCAGCACTCGCGATATTACTGTGCAGATCCCACCCCCAGTCCGGGTCCCAATCACCAGTTGCAAGGAACGGTTTCCTCCGTTCTCAGTCAAGTTAAGTTCGGTTCGGTTGAGTTCGGTTCCTTAGTTTTCTGCCGAGTGTCAGCTATTCAATTAATTGGCGTCCCTGTCGAAAATGTCGTACTTACGAATCCCCCCTTTTCCCTTTCCTCCCCAGCCCCTCCTTCGATCTTCTACCCCGATCCTTCACCTCCTGCATTCAACGAGAACGGTTCGTTCAAGATGCCTTTTCACCACCGGAGACTCGCCTCATTTATTTTTAATTGCCAACAGAATTTATAAATGATAATTTACTTCTTCTTCCACTTGATTATTTATAATCACGCCTTTGGAATAACTGAATTTATATTTACACATTTTGAGGGATGCATGATATCAAGAAATTCATATTCAAACAATTTAATATATATATTTCTTATTATTAATAATTGCGATCATATCCGATTTCGTATGATTTCATATAACTTCATACAATCTAATGTCATTTCATCTGATTTCATGTATCTAATTCATTCAACTGTCTATGATTTTCTGTAGTTTCATGCGATTCTTTCATGATAAGACGTGATTTCCATGAATCTCAAATTATTTGTTGATTGAAAATCACTTGGAATCAACAGGAAGTAAGTGAATCAGCTGGAATCAGATATATGTGTGACATTAATTTTTTTTCAACATATTTGTACGGTAATTTCAACAGTTGAAAAGTTCAAAAAAGTACCATTCTTTTTTTTTTTCATAAGCAATATTCCATTTTTGTTATTTGTGATTTGAACGAGTGAATTTGGGCCTCATTATAGTCAACATTTTTACGTTAAAAGAACTGACATCACATAAAGCATTTATGTTATCTAGTCAAATCTGGAATCTGATTTGAAAGTTCTATGACCACCAACCTAAACAGTTTCAATAACTCAAAGTATTGACAGAATTTCCTTTAACATATGAAATTTATTGATTTTCGTTGTTTCAATACTTTGCGTTTGAAAGAAAAAACCGAGACCCATCAAGGAGTAATAATTTGACTGAAAGTGAGAAATTTGTCAAAAAACGAGGAAATTAAGTGAAATAAAAATTTTTTGTCTCGCTGAAAGCATAATTTTTATGATATTCAAGAAAAAAAACACGTTTTTCTAACGAAGAAAATGTCCAAAAAATTGGATACAATTTCACAATGCAAGGTGAAAAAAAAAAATCGTCACAAATTTGGATCTTTTTTTTCGTCATAATTGTTTGAGACCTTTCTTCCTTAAATAATTCAGACTTATTTTCTCTAAATACTGTGACTTGAAATGAAGTTATAAAACTATTAAAAAAAAATGTACGTTTTTAAGAAAGATACGAGATTTTTTTCACTGACCGTTTTGCCTCGCGCTTCCTAAGGTACCTATGAATAAGAGAGTCGCGGAATAGAGTCGGTCAGCGGATATAAAAATCCAATGAAAGTAAACCGTGTAGCTCAATATTCTAAAAAATTTGCATGAAATTCATGACCGTTTCTTTCAGTGGTCAAAGCGCTCCCTCCATGGTTTCGCTATTGAAAATCGCAGCCCAAGGCGATGCGAAGGGTCCTGCATGTGTATATTTTTTTTTCCAACGTTGAAACCCCGAAGGAAGTGTAACAAAAATTTGTGTAGCCGGAAGCGAGATGTGTCATGGCGTAGTGAATAAATTTGAAAACAATCAGCGGTCAGAATCCATCGCCTGAGGTTTTCTTTATTCAAATTAACGCGGATTCTGATTTTCCACTTCGGACTTCTCACTCGTCATCTCACGGCCACGCGGTTCTCTCGAACCTTTTTTCACAGTGGATATGATATTGCGAGTCTTGAGGCGCGTCTTCGGAGCCAACCGCGCGAATAATTACTTATCAAAGGTCAGGAGGAGGACGCGAAGCTGAATCCTATTCAGGACACGTCCTCGCGCCATCCGGTAGCTCCGAGTTTGCATACGAGAAGGAAGACTTACAGACGACTCGAATTTCCACTGACTTTATAACCTGATGGGGATTTCATGACCTTATAGAAATTCGGAGGGAGACAGAGAGAAGAAAAAAAAAGACGTAACTCGACCAAAAAAGGGGGGAATAAGCGATTAATCAATCACAGAATTATTCTGACAGACGTGAATTCCCTAAGGGTTTGATTATCACAAACGAGTTCATTGCGGTCTTAATACGTGGCTTTTTGATCCAACGGTTTGACGGCGTGCAATCGGCCAAATCCAGGCTCGCCTTCTTTCATCTTCCGATGCATCATCCCCCGGTTTGTGCCCCATGGAAGGTTTGTAATATTCTATTATCCCCTCGAGCCGGTGAACGCGAATGTAGAGAGTGAACTAATGACCTTGCGATGGCTCTTAATAACCAAGATTACCTCGTTAATCATCGTTACAAGTAGCTGCGGACCCCCTTCTGAGCTTACTGGCATGGGACAATAATTGAGAGACCCGAAGGCTTAGGGATTGGAGAGTAAAATATTGAGAGTGTTATGAAAAGTTCGTCTGACTTAAACTGAAGGGTGAATTTAACTCTGAACTCGTTTCGAAGAAGCAACTCTTTCGGTTAGTTCAAAACAGTTGAAATAATTTAGCACACAAAACTTCATGAGACCTAAAATGTTGAAGGGAGGTCAAAAGATTGGAAACACACATCATTTTCATACGGGACTTTGATCAGATTCCCTAGGATTTTGAGGAACTTCACGAAACTTGATGCGATTCATCAAACTTCGTAGGACTTCATCGGACTTGACAGAATTACGAAAAACTATCCTGAATATTTTCATGAGACTCGAAGAAACTTCGTGGAATTTCGACAGACTTCATAAAACTTCGTCAAACTTTATGAAACTTCATAGAATTACAAGAGACTTCGCTGAACCTGATGGGATTCCGTCAAACTTCTCAGGACTTCATCGGACTTCACAGAATTACGTAAAACTATCCTGAATTTCATGAGACTCGAAGAAACTTCGTGAAATTTCGAAAGACTTCATAGAACTTCGTTGAACTTTATGAGACTTCATAGAATTACATGAGACTTCACGAAACTTGATGGGATTCCGTTAAACTTTTTAGAACCTCATCGGACTTCACAGAATTACGTAAAACTTTTCAGGTTTTCATGAGACTTAATCGTGGAATTTCGGGAGACTTCATAGGACTTCGTTGAACTTCATGAGACTTGACAAAATTTTATGAGTTTCACGAACTTGATAAGATTTAAACTGCATGAAACTGTGAATATTCTAAGAACTTCAAAGGCCTCACGAAACTTCAGGGAATGACGTGGGGCTTCGTGGGACTTCGTGAAATTCTAGAGCATTTTTAGAAACCTTATTGACTTCTTAAACTTCTTATGAAATTCAATATTCAACATTCAACATTGTCACGATCGTCAATGAATATTCTATCTACATTCCACAATACTACATGGAATTTCATGAAACTTCACAAGACTTCAATGGACTTGAAAAAATTAACAGGTACTTCATAACACTAGATGGGATTTCGTAGGACATGTTAATGTTAAGATTCAACGTCCATAGGAATTCACAATATTTAGTAAGATTCCGTGGAATTTTATGTAACTTCAGATATTTCAAGGAACTTCTAAGGCTCTTCACGAGACTTGACGAGATTGTGTAGGACTTTGTGAGGATTCGGAGGATTTTATCAGACCTTCGACGATACTTATACACGAAATTTGATGAAACTTCAGATTCTCTTCGCAAAACTTCATCAGATTTCATATTCATGCAACTGTTGATAAACTTTCATGAAACTTCGTGCGAGACTTTATGAGTTTCGACATAGAATTCCATGGACTTTACAGAAAGTTGAAACCTTCACTGATGCGATTTCGCACATTGATACACACGACACGACAATGATATACTCCAAGAGTGATTGCGACTGGTAACCCTTGGGTTTCGGCCGATTTTTTCAAACCCTTATCAGACCACACTCCTTCATGTATTGTTACCGAATGGACTAAATCGTCTCTTCATTAAGCGGCGGCGAGGAGAGGTTCAGATATCCCTGCACCTTAGGGATGTCGTATAAATCAGTGACAGATCTTACGCGTAGTCCTCGGCACCCTTTGTCGCATGGCGATGATATCACGCCATGAATAGAACGGGCATAGGTATACGTATAATATAATACACCGTCGAGTTATAGAGACAGACAGACGGACAGACCGACACAAATGAATGAATATTATTCCATTCCGTCTCCACGGCTGTCTTCTCACGTCTTTACATTAAGAGCCCCGCGCCCGCGGTTCTCTGGCTACAACAGGTCTTCCATCTTGTCAAGGTATAGGGATTGGTATATTGTTAAAGTTGAACAACCTCATCTCCACTTCAATGTACTCTGCAGCTACACACCCCATTCTGAACTCTCATCCACGTTGCGACTGAATTCGTTGTTATGTTAATCATTTTAACGTCGCCCACTTGATTAAAATTCCGTTAATTGACACTGGGGATTTATACTATATATATATATACACCCTCGCATACGTCATACCTCCTCAGACCTTTTTCACATTCTCAAATATCATCAACTGCGTGGGAAAGATATTCTCACTATCCATAACAATGTAAAAAGTAGTAACCAGCAATTCAAAATTTGGTGATTTTCGAAACGCTGCTCGTTTCGCGCCAAGCTTTGCGACGACGCTATTCGGTACAACAAGCCCACCATCTAGTATCGTTTATAAAAAAAACTGTGGCTTCAGGACTCCAAGAGTGACTTCAACTGACTTTAACTGACTTCGACTGGGTTCAACTGACTTCAAGTGACCTGCAGCTTATTTCAAGTGTCTTCGACTGACTTTGACTGGCTTCAATTGGCTCCAACTGACTTCAACTGACTCCTGCAGCTGACTTCAAGTGACTTCAAGTGGCTTCGACTGACTTTAACTGGCTTCAACTGGCTTCAACTGACTTCAAGTGACTCCGAGTGACTTCAATTGACTCCAATTGACTTCAAGTGGCTCCAACTGAAGTCGGCTGGGTTCAACTTATTTCAACTGACTCCTGCAGCTGACTTCAAGTGACTTCGACTGACTTTAACTGGTTTCAACTGGCTTCAACTGACTCCTGCTGACTTCAAGTGACTTCAACTCTCTCCAGCTGACTTCAAGTGGCTCCAGCTGACTTCAACTGACTGTTTGGTAAAATGTACAGCTGATTTCCGCAGTGGTTAATCCCACGGTCAACCATTCTTCACTTTATGCCTCATAAAAAGATTATTCACCTTGATATATCATTAACAATTCATCGTAGTAAAATATTGTATCAATGTTACTGATTTTTGTAGACTTCTTTTTATCAAAATCCGATTGAATAAACACGTTCGACACGATTCAATTTTGACGAGATTATCGTAAACACGCGATCTAACGATTCCCCCCTGGACACTCGAATGACGATAAAGTGGCCTAAATTTTCCTGTATAGTATAGTGATTTCTGGTCAATGTATACTTAACGAAAATCAAAGGTTACTTTAGTTACTTAGCGTTCGACGCGGTCGTAATCGTCCAATTTCAATTACTCACGAAGTGGTGAATCACATGATCGTTAATTCGACCCTGCTTCGAAGTTCTGTTTTATTCGCTGGACAGTACTCGGTCGATATCCGATGTGCATTGCATATACGAGAACAAAGTCGGGGGCGGAAATGCGCTCTAAGACACCAAAGTATGTATTAACCAATTTATCAAGGTGGTTAAATGAAAAGGCGAAACACTAGTGGGCGGAAGATATCGAAGGTTAGACCGGAATTTACCTCCGCTATATATACTAATAATACCGGCGGAGCAAAGATTGCCAGATATCGTGCGTGCTTTGCATTGACGTCGTTTCTCGTAATATTTCACACAACTGTCAAAAATATTGCACGTTCACACGCAGATCGATATCACACGAATAACGTGGAGTGAAACGGAGAAGATTTTTGCCGCAATCAGGAAAGTCAACTGTGGAATAGTTAATTGTGTCAAGTTTTCAGCACGAGCCTATTTATTGCTAGTGTGACACATACTTCTCACAAAGCAGACATCACCCATCAGCAAGCCGAACACTTTTTCTCACTCGTGCGGAAAACTTGGATCCCAGAAGCAGACGAATATTATCTGATAGCTAAGAAAATGGCGGATTGACAGACCTGAAGTTAGGCAATGATGTAGCTTCGTACATCGCACGCGTCTGATGGCGCCACTGGGCTAGGATTTGATTGAGAGTCCTCATGTAACAAAGTATGCCAATCGATACTCATTTTTGATTCGTTCTTTCAACTTCGGGTCACAATGGCGGAGATGCGCTTATATCCGGATATTGCGAGTGCCAGATACACAATTAATCGACATTTTTGTGATAGGAAACATCATTCATTGCACCAAATAACAAGATACTGTTGGGTCATGGTATTCTAAAGGGTCATCAAACAAATATTCAACGTTGGCTAACATTCCGACTCGTTCGAAAGATTGAACTCCAATAAATGTTGGCATAACCTCAAATACGGCTTCTGGGGTTGTCGATGACCGAAGACTTGAAAGGAACGAACTAAGTGTGTGTGTGTGTGTGTCTCGTCTTGCGTTCTAATCCCATATTTGAATTAAAGAAAATGTTATAAACGATCATACTGATTAGGTACTGTGAACAAAAACGCCGTACAATATATTACAGACTAATTATATGAGAAGATTAATGTGTCTTGTTGATAATGTACTCGATATTTTATATCGCAATTGTTGTTCAAAATACGTCACAGATTCACAATTAAGTTGGAAACTGGCTCATTACATGTACATATTTTTTTCATTACATCGATGCCAAACTTCATCCCTAAATCCGTGTTGAACAATTCCTGAATTTTTACTTCGAGTCACAGTGACGGCCAAGATGGAGGCGATTGACTCTAATCCACAGAACCTCCACGCACCATCTGGTGGCGAAATGTGGCACCAAGCCAACCAGGTACTGCAACGCTAGGATTCTTTGAAGGGGGCGCCACATTAGTCATACTTCACTCATCTCTTGGATCCCAGTAAAGACTCAAATCTGATGTATCGCTCACGTCTGGTGGCGCCACTGAGTGACTAACCCGAGTCGAAATTTAACGCCTGTTTAGAACCTCATCGTCAGTTGTGAAATATTTTTCCATAGAAATTCAGATTCTTTTTAGCGCCTACAATTCGTAGATAAAGGACAGAATGCAGCATTTTAGGGTGAAATGAGGTGCTAACTTGTGTAACTAACTTATAGTAGATTTGATTAACTCGGTATATTTTTTCAATTTTAAGACACAAATATGAAATTTCAAGATCTTTTACATTAATTTCAATTCAATTAGCAGGATTTCTAAATTTCATTCCTGTTTTTCTATAAGAAATTTCAAGATATTTTTGACAGTGTAAAATGCTGCATCATTAATGTTGGATTTCGACTCTGGCGGAAGAAAAGGCCCTAGGGTGGAAAGTAGGTCATCCGCGTGCGCCAAATCGTATTTTTTACACCATTCCGAGAAGTTTCACGAAAAAAAAAACGAAAAAGAAAGAAGGGTGGAAATTATGCCTGAGGGATCCTCCATCCTGGGTGTTACAACGCCTTCGTCTTTCGCTTTAGAAATAATAGATATAGATTCGTTCTGACATATCGTCGGAAGTGTACCAGGATACACGTATTTTCCATTAGACCCCGTCTAACCCAATCACCAGGCGTCAATCCCCAAATGTATCGACTGTCAAAAAAACGAGCCCAATTTTTTCCATTACTCTGAATTTCAGGCACCTCTACCCAAAAAATTCTACTCTCTCGCGTCTCCGCGACAAATTGAACGATTTAAAAAAATAATCGCTCCACCTTTCCTCCTGGGGTCACGGAGCAGCGACTTTCGCCAACCCTGTGGCGGGTCATTGGTTTTACAAAAGGTTTCCTCTAACCCTGGCTTCTGTATTATATTAGTTGGAGGTAGGCGAGACCGGGGAGACGTAATTAAGTCTATTAGTTAGAGGCCACGGAACTTTGGAGTGGGTCTAAAAGTTTCGAACCTTCTTCGAACCCGGGATTATAGGGCATCGATAGCGTAGGGGGGAAAATTCTCCAATTTGTCAATTCCACGATTTGGTTGGTCGCCCCCGGATTATTAATAGGGAAGAGGCTATAAGCGATCGGTCTCTGGGACTAATTAAGCCTCTGCGGGTCACCAGACTCTTCCGCATTGTTACTTTTTCTTTCTGCTTTATATTTCAGGGGTTGTAAAATAATCACGTAACGAGTCTGAAGGGACAATTAAAACTTCACGCACTCGCTTTATTACCAAGACTTCTTAAAATAAGTAAATTAGATATCTTCGCGGACGATGAATCGCGTGGGCGTGGGGTTAAATTAAAAGTTTGAACGAGCGAACGAAATAAGAAGAACAAATTAAAAGGAAAAGTATGAGCGTACGGTATTTAGGCAAAGAGAAAAGGAATATCAAGACCAGAAGGAAAGAAATGAACGCTGGGGTCTTGAAAAGGTTCGAGCAAAGAAACTGAAGGTATAAGGGGCGAAAATGGGGTGATTATTGGAAAAGTTAGACGATTAAAAATACGCCAGATGCCTGCTGGGATCTTTTAATGAGTTTTTCTTTGTGTCTGTAATTATACCCTAGGTGTGTAAGATGTCACGCAAGTTTTTTCATTTAGTTTTTTTTGTTTTTTTTTGTTTTGCTGATGATGTGTTAGTAAATTGACGAATTCAAATTATGGTGAATCAATTACTAATTTTTAGGTTCACCTTCAACATATTCACAATAATTCTGTACTTGAACTGACCAATATTACACCAATCGATTTGAAATTTGAACACTATCTTCGTATCATTATTACCTAAGTTTTGACCGAAGGATTTTTTATTCTAACTTTTCATTGTCAAAAAACGGGCAAAAACGTATCTGAAAATCGTTCAAAAAGATTTTTTTTTTATACAAACTTGAATATTTCGACTAAATTTTGGTTTATCAAAAATCATCACTGTGAAAGTCTAGAAGATTTCATTAAAAATAAAATTCTTTATTGTTCTTTTTTTTTAAAGCTTTTCGGAAGTTCTACTTTCGTGGCATCCGGGATGCTTCAAAATTGGAATTTTGCATCGAATTGTTTTTTGAATTGATAAATGCAATACTCGATAGAGTGATTCCAAAATAATCGGAAGAAAATTAATCAGAAATAAAAGAATCAATTTGAAATTGAAGAAAAGAAATTTGTTCAAATAGGTGAAATAATGTCGAATGAAAAAAATAATCAAAAAATGATTTGAATTAGTTCACTGAACAAAAAACCCGAAGTGTGAGTCAAATCTTGAGTTATTTCCCCCTCAAAATTATTTTAAGTGACTATATTCCGAGGGAGAAATAACTCGAGATTTGAATGACACATCAATTCTTGGGTTGAAATAATTCAGAATAATTCATTCATTAAAATAATTCATTCAATTCAGAATAATTCAGAGTAATTCAATGTAATTCAACTTAATTCAATGTAATTCAACTTAATTCAATGTTAATTCAGGTAATTCTCGTCAATTCAAGTAATTCACGGTTAATTCAGGTAATTCTCGTTAATTCAAGTAATTCACTTTTAATTCAGGCTATTCTCATTAATTCAAGTAATTCAATGTAATTCACTGGTTTTTTTTT
>JAFFZH010014491.1:31616-71345 GCA_018420115.1 Euura saliciscinereae
AGTGATACACTTTTAATTCAGGCAATTCTCATTAATTCAAGTAATTCTCGTTAATTCAGGTAATTCTCATTAATTCACGGACTATTGAAACGTCAATTCAAGGAGTTATTTTCCCCTCTTCGGAGTGAAAATCTCGCCAGCACGACCAGAGAGACTTCAAAGAGTGGCTTTTTTACTCCTTGAGGGTGACTATATTGACTCCATTCACTATCGACAATTCGTAGTCCCACAGTATACTGGAATTATTATTTGATGACACCAGCGAAATTTGGTAGATAAATAGTATCCCATTGAGCAACGTGGTCGTTAATCGTCTCAAGAGCCGCGCGTACCCGCAGCTGACTTCGACACGATCGAGACAAAAATAAAAAAAAACAAAAAAAAGAAGTAAAAATCGATAAGCAGTCTGTGCGGGGTCCACGGACCGCGAGCCCCAGCCTCGAGGAGTTCCAGTTTCACAATGATAATGATAATAAACCCGATAATGAGGCGCGGGGGGGTCGCGTTAATTGATCCCACAATCAACTTGAGGGAAACCTGAATCCACCTCGGTACAAAATGGTCAAACTTGTGCCTCCACGCAACGAGGCGGAGGCTGGAGGCCAGAGGCACACGAACCGGGGGTTTTCGACCTCCGCGAGGTCGAGGGACTGCGCCTAGCCTGGACGTGGGGGGTGGCGAACCCGGGACAAGGTTTTCATCAAAGTAGTCGACCACCCCATCGCTCATGCGGAGCGTTTAATTCGCGCGTGCAGATGGTCAGAATTCGATACGACGCGCGACGTTTGTGAAATAATTTATGTTTTATAATTATTCGCTATCAGCGAACTCCGAGCGAGGGTGTTGCACCCCGGAGTCCCGTGGTCCCCGGTTCTTGCGTCGACGGGTTGTGGGAGGTTTTCGAGAGCGTGGGAAGCGTCTGAACGTTGAACCCGAACCGCGGATCTGGGTTTGGTGAACCCGACCGAAGCAAGGGCTGAAGCTTTGATTTTCAACAATAGCGTCAGGGGTTCGCCTCCTCCACCGCCTGATCCCCTTTGTCATTGTTTGAATTTGTGATAAATTTGCAAATTCCAGAACACCGGGGAACACACCGTCATTGATATGCAAAGAGAAAGGCTTCCGACACGAGTCGATGGTAGGAACCAAGTTAAACTCCGTTAAGATTAATTCAATCGAGAAAATTGATTTTCGTACGCTTGTCTTCTTTTGAATTTCAAAACTTCGCGCGGTTCCTAATTGCTTTTAACGAGGCTACGAACTAATGGACATAATGGACTTAAACTTTTGTCGTAAGACCAGAATCAAGAAATTGGGGACCAAAAATCGACGAACAATTGAAGATTTTGAAGAACCTAACCTGTACATCCTCCCATGTTTCAATTTCGTGAAAACAGAAGGAAAAACGAGATACGAGGAGTGGGTTTCGACAGTCAACGCCAGATGGCGGGCTTTTGGTACCGAATAGTGACGTGAGAGGTTGGCGCGAAAGGGAGACGATTTCAAACGCGTCATAACGAATCTTTGTATCGTATTCGAGCGATTTATGATAAATGACGATGATTTTTCTACTCCTTTTACTGTCAGTCGCCTAGATTGGTTCATGTCAACATAATTCGTAACTTCCGGTTGAATTTCAGATTATATACATATACATCGCATAGTGTGTACAGGGGATTTGTTCGCATCGTGTATAGGGGTTGTATATACAGTATAGAGAGCGAGGGTAAATTGAAACAGAGAGTAGTAGCGGGAGGAGAGTTGGTTCACCCTGACAAATCAATACGAGTAGGGGTTCATACACCTCGACACCCCCGTCAAGCCTTCGAGCTTTCGAAACCATGGCTGCAGCGCTCGTGTCGTTTTCGCGGGAGACTTCATACATAATATATACATTACACGTATGTCACATTATACACATCTTCGTGTTGCTCACGGGCACGTGCCGAGTCTTTATTTAATGGGTTTAATATCTATTTCATATGGCCAGGCGCCATCTGAGATCGTCGAGCTAAATGACCTGGGATTCTTGAGGGGAACAAATTCTTCGGAGACCAAAAATCATTTATATCATACCCGAATTTCATTACATATAGAAAAATTGACTTTGAAATTGATTGAACTTTGGATAGGATATTATTGATGTTTGGAGTATTTAAAAGTTTATTTTTTTCTTATGCCATATCTAGCTAGGGGAATGTTACACTTAATTTTTTTTTTTTTTTTTTGTTTTTCCTCTTCCTCTGTTTTTTTTTTTTTTTTTTGTATAAATATGCGGGGATACGTCGGAAACAAAACTACTCAGAATATCTCCATCCACCTGCACAGATTCGAAATAAATTGTCAGAAATTCAAATATGAAAGCAGATTTATAGAGGCATGAAATTTTTCGGACATAATTACGGTTCAGGGGAAAATTTGCTTCTTGAACTGTAAAATTTACAGCCATTTTCAAAAGTTATATCATTGACGAAAAAATTGATTCAGTTTCTTCTCCTTTTCACACTAGTTGAGGCTGTTATAAACGGTCATTTTGAGACCTTGACAAATATCCTGAGTCAATTATCATCGATGGAGTAGCTCGTTGAAGATTCTTCCGCGTTTTTTTTTTTTACCACATTTTTCTTATATGAAATAAACGAAATTTTTTGTAAATATTCTTGACGATGATGTGCACGGGTTTGACTAATAATATCTCAGAAATGAAATGAAATTTTGAAAAATATAAAATATAATTGCAAAAATGAGAGAAATAACTGGAATAATGAAAAATAATGGAAATAATGGGAAATAACCGAGAAAATTAATATAATAATGAGAAAAAAATTGATTTGAAATGATTTGAATTTAAAAAAAATAATGTGAAGTAAAGGAAATAGTCTAGAATAAAAAATAAATTAATTATATAATTAGAATAATTTCACTGAAAAAAGTAATGTGTCAGTAAAATTTTGAGTTTTTCTCCCTGGAAAATAACTACTTTTACAAATAAACATATTTGCAGATTTTCAAATTTTATTTAAAAAAAAAACATGGATGCTAATTGACTTGGGATATTCGTTAAGCTCTCGAAATAATCCTCAAAGACAGTTCTCTAAGCTGTGTAGAACCGGATAGAAACTGGATTAACTTTTCCGTGTTGAACGTCACTTTGAAAATCCCCTCAAAACTTCGCCATTTGTCTTGCATACAACGTCCCTCTGATGGCATCACAAAATCGATGGACCAAAATCTGTCCTTTTGGTGTTTCAAAAAGGGAAGCGACGTTCGTCAGTATCAAAGGGAGGGAGAAAGTTGTTTGAATATAACTCAAAGTGACCAACCCCAATCTTCCGAGTGTTTCCCTTCATTGAAAGCTTTCTTGGATGCGGTCGAGCTTGTTGCTAAAAAATTAGCACATTTTTGTTCTCCTTTGAGTATCTTGGGTCCCGTTCAAAGCGAGACCGTGAAGGTAGTCGGGGTTCTAAATTCCGTGAGGGTGAATTTCTCCGTTAAAGTTTTCCAAAAAGATGAAAGAAGGAAGTGAAATAAGGTATCAAGAGCTCCAACCCTGTTTCCAGAAGAACAAATTCACTCTTCCTCTCTCTATTTCTTCTTCCTTTTTCTTCTCTTCTCCATATCTCACAGAAAAAAAAAAACACATTCAAAAAACTTTTCAACGGTGAACACGCGACGAGGGGCAAACTGCAGGGATCTCGGATAAGTCGACGTTGACGAGGGGTTCTCTCAAACCACCCCACCAAGATAAGAGGTGTTGATATTTTCTCAAACGAACTCCGATATTCTATCTCTCGAATTTTTCGCAGTAAAATTACATGTAGTCTAAACTAACGCTTGTCTCTGATTGTCCTGGTGACGTCAGAATTCACAATTATGTCGCCATATTCAAATAACCTCAATGTACGAAGTGTAAAGTGTTGCCCAACTTTGGCTCGGCTACGACTTGCAGACGTTCACGCGATTCAAGTCTTCTTTCCCATTTACTGTCTTTATCTCATCTTTTCCTTCCGAAATTCTACGAAATACACGGCATAGATCCGTCCTTTACCTTTAATTTGAGCCCCAAACCGATGAAATCGAACTGCAGACGAGCGAGAAAACGAGCCGAAGCACAAAATTGTGATTTTTCCGCCGGCGCAGCCCTGATCCCCACCATTTCCATACGGGGAGCCGAAGAGCTCGCGTTAGGCTCGCTAAGCGTGGGCTCTTCGGCTCCGAGTGGAGGGGATGACGGCTGGGACTGACTCGATTCAGCGCTTCGGCTCTTTCAATTTTTCTCGCCAGTCTTATGTGCGATTTCATTGGTTTGGGTCTCAAATTGAAGATAGTATCGTATCGCATAAATATCCAGTCTTCGTTGAAAATTGAGAACGATATCCCAAAGTCGGGACACAGATGTTTCTTTTGTCTTGAAAATAGTTCAGAGATTTTCATCTGTGTTTGCATGAATAAAAGTGAAAAAGTATACATCTAACCTAAACTTTGTTGCTTCGCAGTGATTTCCCTTATCCCCTAAGTCTTTGAAATCAATTTGAATAAATATATAGCATAAATGATGCATGTCTGTGAAGATAGTGAGTATAATGCGCCTAGCAAAAGATATCAATGCTTGTTACGCGATATTAATGTCGTTATTATGCAACGCGTTCCCCGTTTCTGCGAGCTCTTCGCGGAGGCCATAAGTCAGTTGAGATATTCTCGTGCAACACGGTGCAATTTATCACTGGTTATATACGTTTTATTGCTAAAAAAAAAAATTCCCTACATTCTGTACACCGGCTGAAGAAAAAATATCCCATTTTTTTCTTCATAAAAGCGAGGTGAAATTCTACAGAAATTCGGAACTGCGGGCTTGCAGAGAATAGACAGCTAATATCTCGACCAGGGTGATCCGGATGTCGTTGAACCCTGAAGAGGGGTGTCAGAGATTCGGGTAAACTTTTAGCTCGGCTCCTACACGTCGCCCTGGGTTTTCAACCGAGTCTTTGACGCCGGATCAGCCTACCAATCATCAAAGGGACTCTGCAACGGATTTTCAATGGACCCTTCCTCGGCCCTCGCTCTCGATCCGTTCGGATCCCAACGTGACCCCGAGTTAACACTAATGTACCGTGAAACTTGACAATTTTAGTCACATGTTCGCCAATGCAACTCGTAAAAAAAGACGAACAAAATACATGGAAAAATTTTCTGAACTTTATTGTCACAAGCTCGGAACTAGGGGATGAAGAAATCACGAATCTCAGGAATTTCGTTCATAATTCCTTGAACAAATAACTCGGAACCCTTTCCCACCCTGTTCGAATAAAATTTGACTGGAATTTTAATAATCATCCCATCGATGTGAACAATAATTCGAGGTTAAAATTAATTAGTAAATTAAACTGCTTAAATATCGCGTGTCTAATGGTATAAGGTCGTATGCGCCAATATACGACTTTTTACCACGCGTAAAGGTAAAAAGGCATGGCAAATTTTTTTCTCCGTATTTACGCAAAATATGTTAAAATACCGTCAGAAAAGTAGAAATTGCAAAATTGATCAAGTAACAGTGAAAGGTCGTAAGTACTGGCGGTTATGACCTTTCATCTCTAACCCAAAAAAAAAAAATTGTGTTCACTAACGGTAAAAGGTCGCATACGCCATTATTTATTTTTTTCTACTCTTTTTTTCGAAATACTCTAAAATGACGTGAAACGTGAAGAAAAGCGAAAATTCCGAAGTTTGTTCAAAATTTTCGAAATTCAAAAAAAATTATTAAAACGCTAAAGGTAAAAGGTCGTATCGCAATTTTTTTTTCACCCATTTTTTCGAAATACTCTAAAATCACGTGAAACGTGGAGAAAAGTGAAAATTCCGAAGTTTTTTCAAAATTTTCAAAATTAAAAAAAAATTATTAAAACGCTAAAGTTAAAAGGTCATATCGCAATTTTTTTTTTAACTCATTTTTTCGAAATACTCTGAAATGACGTGAAACGTGGAGAAAAGCGAAAATTCCGAAGTTTTTTCAAAATTTTCAAGATTCATAAAAAATTATTGAAACGCTAAAGGTAAAAGGTCATATCGCCATTATTAGTATTATTTTTTCTCATCTTGAGAATCGGAATTTTCATTTCTCTATGCATTTCACATGATTTCAGAGTATTTTGAAAAAATGAGTAAAAAAAAATAATGGCGTGTGCGCCCTTTTACCGTTAGCTTGTGCATTTTTATAGTTAAAAAATAAAAATTTTGGAATTTCATCCGAAATTCGATTTATTTATGCGTTTCAGAGGTTCTTAAAGGATTTGTAAAAAAATTATATAATATAAATGAGAATGGTGGATACGCCCATACATCATTAGTGAGCACGATTTTTTTTTCTAATCTAGAAATGAAAGGATGTAACCGCCAGTACTTACGACCTTTCACCTTTATTTTTTCTTTCGGCTAATTTTCATAGATGTATGCGTTTTGGACACTATAAGAGCGAATGGCAAAGGACAAAAAAAATATACGACCTTTTACCACCAAAATCAACTTTTTGGCGCATACGACCTTATACCATTAGACACGCGATATGATACATCGTCAATTCAGAGCCGAAACGGTCTCTCTGACGTCACTATTCGGTACCGCATACCCGCCATCTAGCGTCGGCTGTGGAAATCTACTCATCACTTTCAAATATTGCGGTTGAATTGTGAATTCTGACGTCACGGCCAATTTCGAGCCCAAAAAACATGGAAAACTTGTAGATTCATGCGAAAATTAAGGTTTGACAATGTTTTCAATTTCCGAAACCGTTTCTTTACTCCTGAATGAATGAAGAGAAGTTTTTTTTTACACATTTTTCGTCTCGCTTTTTTTTACTTTGAAGCGTATTGAAGTACATTTTTTGATATTTTTTCACCAAATTATACAGCGGATGTGGAACTTTGAGAGATTCCTCATAGCATCGCTTTGATATCGTTTACATGAGTTAATCATAATCATAAGTAGACGTAATTAGATGGTAATTAGACATTAGGGGTTGTTTCGAAGCCGTACGTGGTTATACGAGCGGGGAGAAACTCTACGGTCGAGTTGTAAAACAAAATAACAGCGTTTAGAAACTACGCGGAGGGGGTTAATTAGTTTCCTGGGGGAAGGGGGGGGGGGGTGAAAGGGGGGATTTTAGGAGGGGCAAGGGGAGGAAAAGGAAAAAAAAAGCAAAAAAAAGGGGGGGGGGGGCGGAATAGAAAAATGAAATGGAGCGAGTTTCGCGCATACCTGGGCTAAATGAAAACGCAGCAATTCGTTAGAACTCAATTACACGATTCGCAGGAAACGGTGCGGTGCTGGATGAAATTCCACGAGGTTATAGTCTCGAGGCACAGGCACATCAAAAGCCCCGGACCTCCGGATGCCGGAGTCCATGTAATTGGTTAAATTTTGGCAAATGATCAAACGCAGGTGGGTTTATAAACCCGCAGCCAACGCTTGCGGAATCACGAGAATCGTGCCGCGCGTTTCTACCCACCCTTCGCATCGCCGAATAAACTATACATGTACCAGCTCTGCTATATGATTGTGGGAGAAACGCACCGGGATAAGAGGCTTTTCCTGAGTGCGTCTCTATACCGGTTATCAGAAGACCCAAGAGAACCTAATTACGTTCCACCCCAAATGCGGAAACCATTTTTGAATTATTTAACCCGGGTAGCGTCGTTGATACTTTGAAAATTGACGAGACGTCTAGCTGCAGTTTCAAAGTGAGCTAGTTCACAACCAGTACTAAGCCTGTACTTATTCATTCGCTTTCATTTACATCCCAATCAGAAATTAGTTTAACCAACTTTAGGGTCAAAGGGCTCATGCGGGATTATACCGAGTTTCCTGGATAGATGGGTAATAGAGACGTCCAAGTTTCGGGACCTTACAAATTAGAATAGTTTGTATCAAACTATTTTCATAAGCCCCCCCCCCCCCCCTTCCTTCCTTCCTTCCTTACCCTGTTTACAACAATAATTAGAGATAGGGTTACCGTCAGGTGTGGCTCCCCATCGACTAATTACACAGCCTCGACTCGCTCCAGTGACCTCAAGTTTCAGTGATATGTCGTGAAAGGATGGGGCAAAATGGCCCGTAACTTTTTTTTACTGCAATCAAAAATTTGTAAACGATTCTACAAGATATAATATTATTTTGATGCTTTGAAAGTGACTAATTTAGTTAAAACGAGTAACAATCATGTTTCTTATGGATCATTACTAGAGAAAAAAAATGTAAGTTCATTATTCTAATGTTTAGTTATAATGAGGAAGAGCAAATTTTTATCATCTACTCCGAAACGTTGATCATACTATCATTATATGAAATTATATATGCGTGCACAATGCTGAAGATTGATATTGTAATTTTATTCCCAATATCAACCTGATCTGTGAATTTTTCAGTTTCAATTGATGCAAAAACATTTTTTTTTAGAAAACCTCTGCTAACACAATTAAAAAAAGACAAGTGTGACATGGAAAATACGAAAATAATTGAATACTGATGTAAAAAATTTTTCAATACGTGCATTTTGCCCCAATTTTTCGAAAAATTCTATTAATAGAAGCCAGACTAGAAGGAAGTAAAATTTCTGTGACGTTCTTTGCTAGGCTCTCAGCGCTGCAGGCTCTCTGAACAAGGCTGATAATTTTCTAGCGCGGTTTCATTGTAACGAGAACTTAGTACTTGCATAAAAGCTGCGCAAAGCGGCAGAATTAGAACCTGAATTACCTAGACCGAGCGGCGAGTAAAAGGTTCCGAGATTGTAAGTTGTGTTAATTGACCCAATTACGAAACGCGGTAACGAGAACTAAAACTTTAAGGCATTCCAACCTTCACCCTCACGAAATACGACGAACCCCCTTTTGATTCTAAATTTGAATTTAGGACTCTGGGCGAGCGGCTTTTGGCCCAAAGAACGAAACCCAGTGGCGCCCCCTGCGCGGGCGCAGATACATAGATGGCGCTGCGGCCCGCGCCAGAACCAGTCAGAGTCTGTCCCGAACGTGTTTCTCGGCTTATCGCCGTTGAGGCCTCGTCGATAGTCCCATGGCCCCTCGGGAGCGCTGGAAGCACCGAAACGACGTATGAAAAAAGGGGGAACCTCGTTTAACCGCGTAGCAATTTGGGAGCTGCGTCTCGGGTCATTAAAGTCTCGTTTGATTAGAGAGAACACCTTTACGAGCTATTACAGACTGTACCTCTGAATACATACGTGGTCCCGTATTATACACACTGCATTTACTCGTTAATGTGTCTCCCCCGTACATCAACGACCCGAAACTCTTCACCTCTTATGGACAGTAACACACGGGCTTTATCACCCGCAATTATACAACGGATCTCAAGACCCGCAAGATAAAAACCGCAAACCCTTAGGAAGGGTCTTTGCGTAACGAGGATTTTCACTCTAGGGCGAGTTTGAACTAATTTTTTCCAGTCCAGCAACTCCCATGGTGGGGGTGGGTCCCTCAATGAAGCCAAGTGTGTTTTCGCCTGCTGCCACGGCTGCTGAGGCGCTCCGGAAGCCTAGTACAGAGTTGGAGTGTAAACAATGTTCGTAACCTATTTTTTTATTTGAGATATCTGAGACTGAATAAATGATATGAAATAAACAATTGAAGCAGATTTCGTTAGTTTTTTCGTTCGTTTCTCTCGAATTTCGAATACAAATCGCTGTGTTGTGGGATATTGTTTATCTGAGAACGCAGGATAAGAATTGTTAGTGTATTTACTCACGTTTGGTGTGATTAAGATTATATAATTGAATATTTATTTCATGAGATGAATGTGAAGTTTAATACGCATTACCAATTGATAAATAATAAAATCAGTGATATTATACCAATTTCAGAGTGAGCTGTATCAATCATAAGCATTGCAATGATAATAATATGAATGCATTTCACACAATAACGGAATTTGGACGTAATGTGAACCTAATCGGTGACAATTAGTTTCAACGTTTTGATTTGAACTACGAACTTCTTTCTGACCTTCAAATTTTTTAAAAATTGTACTGGCTCATTCCTAATCTAATATAACAGAATGAGGCATCAGCAAGAATATTCGAAGCGTGCTCGAAACACTACGTATTTTGAGGTTGGAAACATTGTTTATACTCCAATCCTGGACTATCCTACTCGAGCGCCAGAACTTCAGCGGCCAATTCAGGAAACTTTGAAGCATCGCTAAGGGACCCACCCCCACCATGGGAGTTTCCGGACCTGTGTATACGACCGTGCATCCGGTGGATCTAATTATGCTTGATTTCATGAGCAGACAAGTAATACCTGATATTTGCCATCTGGTGGTCGGATTCACAATATCGAGAAAGGAAATCAAACTGTTGTTGAGGTTATGATCCTCCGGCAACTTTTACAGCCATGACATGTATACTCATCTTATCGGTATTACGTTCGTATCTTATCAACAATTTGGGAACAATGTTCACCATTTAATCGATTTTTTGTGTCTTTGCTATCGACAAGATGAATATGTAATGGCTGAAAAATAATTGGTAGATCACATCCCAACGTAAGGTATCTCTGAGTCTCCATCTTGGACGCCATTTTGTGGCGAAGTAAAATTGAGCGAATTTCAAAATGAAAACCGACTTCAAATAAAAACCAACCTATTCAACCGATTTTGATCAAATTTCTATGGGACCAATCTGAAAGTATATCCTTTCAAAGAGAAAAAGAATTTTCCAAATCGGTTTATAAATGACGGAGTTCTAAGGTAACAAACATTGAAAAAAAAATACAACCGAATTGAGAACCTCCTCCTTTTTTTAAGTCGGTTAAAAGTAGTCATCACAGACTTGAGTTTTGATAAATTTAATCTGGTATTCTGGAGAATATTTGCAAAAAGTACTGGACATATTATGAATCAGAAAAATTAAAACCTATGATATTGATACTTATATGTATCCACATTTTATTACACATTGGCGGTTTCATACTTGCTGTAATTAGTGCGATTGTACATAATTGTCTTCAATATTGAATGTGAAATTCGTGAGTAGGTAACATCAGACTCAGGTATTTGAGGTTAATTGCAGACTAATTAGAGGTTAGGTTGATGTGTAATTTACTCACTTTTGTCAGCCTAATAACGCAGATTAAAAATTCATATAATTCGGCTTGAAACTACGAAAACAAGGTATTCCTTCTATTTGGTGCAGTAAAAGGTGTTTATTCCATACATGACCGGTAAGGCCGATTTCGCTATCTATTTTCGGGGGCAAAGAGCGGTTTTACCGACCGAGAAATTTCTACTCCCGCTGTGGGAGTGAAGACAGTGAATAAAGAATTTATCTACCAGTTTGCTCTGCCGTACCGACCAAAAGACCGTGAATAAAGAATTTATCTCCCTAGGGAGATAAATTCTTTATTCTAGTTACGTCACATAACCTATAATGTAAGTACTGATCTGCCCGCGAAATCGGCTTCCGTTCATGTATGGAATAAAATATCGTGTGCACCACGGTCGCATCAGACGTTTTCGCTCCCTCGGTGGATACCCCCCTCGCCTTCGGCTCGGGTGGCAAACCCACGCTCGGGATCGAAAACGTCCTTTGCTCCCTTGGTGCACAATATACTATTACTGTTGCGAAAATATTCGTTAATCACTCATTCCCAAAGTGTATCATTTTGGATGTGCGCATGCGTCAACGATCTTTTTTACTCACTTTCACGAAATAGAGTACTTTCATCGGTTATCAAACTTATGAAGCTGTTTTTTTTTTATGAATCGGGCAATCAACATGGCCCAGTAAACTGAAAAGAATTGGAAAGAATTGAACATTTTCAATTCCTATGAATCCCGTTTTTCTATTCCAGTATTGTAATTATTACGTATAAGGTTACAATCAAAGTCTATTCGTTTGAATTCCAAATATGACTCTCGTATATTTACGTTACATTTCGAATTGGGAGAGAAATTAACATCCATTAAATACGGATTAGAACGAATTATAGAAAGAATTGAGCGATTCAATTCCATTGCATCCCAGAATTAGAATACCATTCGGAATCTCGAATGACAAATGTATAACTGTTTTCGGGCGAGGTAAGGTTATGTTTTTCGTTCGAGGTTTCACCTGGCGAGCCGAAGGCGAGCCTATAAGGTAAAACCAACGGAGAGTACTGGAAACATAACCTCGCCGAACAGTTACTTCACGGGCGCGCCCCATACGATATTTTTTCCGGCAAAGGCATGAAGAGTCACTTTGACGCCAGTTGGGGTCCACACTTCGACCTCTTCTTCTTCTTCTTCTCATCCTTCAATTATGTCTACACTTCGACCTCCACATCAACCTGCCGTTTAATACTCTTGTGTGGCAGCTCTGCGAGATGTGCATTTCGTACACTTCGTACCGTGCAACAAAAGTCAGGAACTGCGCATGACAACTAATTTGACTATTCTATTTTTCTGGCCATCAAAATATTAGAGGAATACGAATCATGTCTATGTAATTCTTATTTACGAATTCAAACACATTAATCTATTGTACTCGTGCACTGAAATTCCTTTGGATAGAAATTACGGAAGGTGTATTTTTCGAATTATTTCGAATTCACATCAAGAACTGATTCGCGCGAATTAAAATGTTTCCCATTAAATTCCCAGAACAGAATTAAGACGAATCGGATCGTGCTCACTCCCTAGTCGCATTCATTCGGTTCGCGAACCCTCTATCTCTATGACGAATTCCCGGTTCGGAATTCATCGGAATTCATAACCTAGCGTAACTGTGGACAGTTTATGAGAATAAACAAGGTCTCGTATTCAATTTCGATTTGCGAATTGAAACAAATTGAGGCATTCGTTCGATTATATGAGACGCGAATGAATTCGATGAACAGAATTCGGAAGGATTCGAGAATAGAAACGTGCGATACCCAATTCGAGTTCTGGGCAAAACGGGATCGAAAGATGGGGCGATGAATCATTTTCAATTCATTTCCAATTCTTTTTAGTTTACTGGGGGTGGCCACTGGTCAGGAAAAAAGTTAGGGAATCCGAAAAATGGTCAGGGAATATTCAACGAATTTTATGGTGACACAAATAACAAGACAGTAGTTCTTTTCTCTTCCTCGCGCAGAAATCTTAATCAATAGAAATAGTAGCAAAACTTGTATAAATTATGAATAAAAATTTAACTCACCACTAATTCAGAGCATTATTCATTAAATACTTGAATAACGACTAATTTATCCGAATTTCAGTCTGGAAAAAATTGTAATTTGTTCAGGAGGAGTCAGGGATTTTTTTCACTCTTTACAGTGTCCACCATGGTCAACTTTTGCATCAGTACAATCTCAACCAAAAATGATTCTCGTCGGCAAATTGAGTACTTCGTGATAAGATAAAAATCGGAAAAAAATCAACCATAATAAAGATGATAAGATTATTCATTTTGAATTATAATAATGGCCTAAAGTTATCAATAAATTGTTCAAACAAAACATTGTTCAACAAATTCTCTGGTAACGTTATTTTTTTTCATCTCAAATAAATGCCCTAACTTTTCCGAACACACATGAATTTTTTAAGAATTTTGTCACTATTTTGAAATTTCCGTTTTCCAAAATTTGTAAAGGCTGTATTTACGAAACTATTCGTTCCACGCTCCGGAAACTTCGGAATTGTAATCTACATGGTTTTCACAAAAACAAATCCAAAATTCAGATTTTTTTTCCATTTTTCAAAATTTGAAACGGAAATTTCAAAATAGTGACAAAATTCGTAAAAAATACTTACGTATTCAGAAAAATTAGGGCATTAATTTGAGATGAAAAAAAAATAACGTTACCAGAAAATTTGTTAAACAATGTTTTGTTTTAACAATTTATTGATAACTTTTGGGCATTATTATTATTCAAAGTTAATAATTTGATCGTCTTGACGGTGGTTGATTTTTTTCCGATTTTTATCTCATCCCAAACTACCTAATATTGTCGACGAGAATCACTTTTTGTTCAGATTGTACGGCCAATAGATCCTTAAGAACGCTTCTGAGTTTTGGAATATCAAAATGACGTGATAGAATGTCGTCAATTACGTTGGATCGTCGATAGCTAGTGATCCGGTTAATTAAGAGGAGGGATCGAGAGCGCGAGTACGTGGTCCCAACTCCGAGGAACAGGTTTGATTGATAAATTAACGCGGTATCATCGATGCCGTGTAATAATTGAATCAGGTGATTTAATTTGATGGGCCGTGGATGAACCTGGGGGTAATAATCTCTCTCGTACGTGGTCTTTAAACATAGATTTTTTCTTCCCCGGTTGATTTTCATCCACTAAAACCGGCGCGTAATACCGGAAGGAGGGGTCTCGCATGACGCGCGTGCATCATTTCGTGTCTTCCGCTGACTGGACGTACTCTGCACTCGAGGACAACTGCAGCTCTATCGATTTATTCAACCGCGTATATAACCGAACCGAATGTCATGGCAGACAGTAATGATGAATAAAAAATAAGCCCGGTATACGACAACTCGGCGCAGTTCCTCACGATCTATAATTATTTGACTATACAACCGCAAGCTCCGTGCAATCCACAGTACCTACTGGAAGTTTCCTCAACTGCAAACGCGACTATTCTGTTCCGGTTGGAAACCCTCGGTCGCTTTTTTAACCTGGATTCAGAAAATCAATTTAGACTGCGAAAATACGAGATTATCGCAGCCGTTAAACCTGCGTAGTCCCAAGATCCAAGGTCCCAACTGCAGACGGGGACTGACCCACTGCCCTTCAGATGTCCCCCGCGGTGGGACCACAAGGGTGCGCGCTACCAATCAATTAAAAACCGGTTAGCTAAATGTGCTCGCTGACTTTATGCCCGGGATCAGCATTTCGCTAATCTTAAGCGGACCAGGACAAGCATGATTCAACAAATACACCATGCGCCAAAAGTCATCAGTATCTTATCCAAAGTTCGTTACACATCGAAAAATTGACTTTTTTTTTCAAATCACTTGTCATAAGGTTCCAGACACAGGAGAGAAATTCTTCGACATCTGAATGAGGGAAACTGAGAGAAAAAATCCTGTGATAAGTTATGGTCAGTTATCGAAATTTAGCGACAATATAGTCACTCTTTTGCTGATAACTTGGTACAAACATTTTTTTCTTCAATTTCCCTCGTTCACACGATGAAGGATTGCTCTCCGAAGAAAATTAGACGTTGAAAGACGTAATCGGATCAACCGATAAGATATTAATGATTTTTGGCGTATGGTGAATCTGTCAAATCACGCTGTACCGGTCCCCTTAAGAAGTATTGACCAAAAATGGTCGTTGATTTTTTACTGGAAGGGTTTTCATACACTAAGAGTACAGACCAAATTTCATTGACAAATATTGAAAATTGTAGGAGTTACTGATTTCTATACCTCCAGCTGTAAAGTAGAATAACTCTTACAATTTTGAATATATTTTTGAACAATCTACCTGAACAATCAATCGTGTCAGATTTTTTACATCTAATTTTTTGCTTATTCCGTCAAAAAATCGAGGCTAGTCCAACACGCGAATGGATCAAAAAGTCCCTGTACGCGATCGTGTCATAAAAATTAGTTTTGTCTTCAATATCAAAGTTTCCAAGTTTCATAATTTCTACAATTTATAATATTTTCGAACATTCAAACATGGCAGATTTTTTATATCTCGCTTCGGGCTGCGTGGGGAAAAATCCTCGAGGTTCAAATCTAGTTTTCCCGCCTTGCAGGCTGTAAAACGTGTTCTTTGGAGCACAAAACAGCATTAAAAAAATAATAGAGCGGATTCTTGCGGAAGGATCGATATTCCGGTCTCTTGATCGAAGGTCGGGCGATGATCGAAAAAAATCTGCGTGTAAATTACGAGACAATTTCTTCGAGAGAGGCCATCGCAGAGGTTACGGTGCGAATGAACTCTCGAAACCAGGTTCGGCAGAGTCTGTCCGTGGTCCGGGGGGGGGGGAGGAGGTGAACGAATACGGAGGTGAGATGACGTAGACATTGGTGGATGTAGATGTACCCGAAGGGCGCAACGTACGCGGGTGGCCGATGACCTCGTCTGGGCTCCCATGGTTCCCCGCGCGAACCGCGACTCGGTTCTCCGACCCCTGGACTTACAGCTGAATAAACGCCCACGCTTTCAGCACCGGGAGCTCTTCCGTCACTGGTTTCTGACCGCTGGTCAACGATTCCTCCTCGAACTCCAAGATTATCATTCATTTTATTTATTCATCATGATCGAGTACCTTGAGATGTTTGGTAATGCCCTAATTACACTGACGTGATTTTTTTTTTCTTGTGGTCACAGAGAGGATATTACCGATCATTCAACGATTCAATGCGTAACCGTTACGCGCACATTCTTTATGAGCGTAAGCAGCTGTCAATAAAGATTTCTCATCAGACCTCATTACTCATTTGTTTTTACCTACTTCAAACTGATTCGATACGCTTCGAGTCTGAATGATGAAACTTGATACTTGAATAATGATACAGAACTCGATAATTAGATACCTAATCTTATATGATCAAAGAATTTTGATGCTTGAATAACCGCCTGATTGTCAGTCGACTTTTCATTCGGTATATATAATATACATATTCTCTTCTCCAACACTTATTCGAAACAATTTGTTCTTCATACTGGAGATTATTGGACCAAAACCGAGAATTTAAATGTCCAAACATTTTTTTTTAGGATTGATTCAGCGGTTTTTCTATGCGGAATCGTGAATCAAAATTTCGTGAGAGTAGAAATTGGACAGTGATTCAGAATTTGAATGCGAACAAATGTATGAAAAATGCAGAAAAAATGCTTCTAAGTTCATCATCTGATTATTTCAAGAGATGTGGAAGATTTTGAAACCGGAAGTAGAAATTATTCATAGGAATTAACAATTTTGTGTCCGAATTTCAGAAAAACTGTTTCAGTGCTTCGCCTGATATCTTAGATTCGAAAAATGTGTTCAGAAGCATACATTTTTTTTTTTTTTTTTGCCAAATACCTGGAGATAATTCAAAATGTGAGAAGTAATTGAAATTCAATTAAAAATATATTTGAGCATGAGTGACATGATCCAGTTTTTGTAAATTTCAATCTGATGCCTGCAAGCTTCTTTCAACGATACAAAAAATAACCTAATTTTATTTGTCTTGTCTGCTACCAAAATCTAGAATAAACACCAATGATAAAAAAGTGTACAAAATCTCAAATTCTGTGATTCCCAAAAACCAATAAAATCTGATAAACTTGAAACTTCGAGACAAGTACTATGAGACAAAAAAGGAGTGTATAGATAAATTTTTTTCTCATCGCTCTAGAATGATCGCATGATGAATTAATGAGATTCGTATTACTCAGATCAGTGATGAATCTGCGTCATATGAAAAGGAAACTAAGGGGAAATAAATGAAAAAAGAATTCGTCCTTCTGTTACAAATGCGGGTTTGTGTTCTCCGTCTGACGTCACCTCCGATACGCTTCCGGGATTTGTGTGTTTTATGACTTGATTAACGCGTCATGCATTTGTACGTCGTGATCGTTCCCCGTCTGTGAAGTGGGAGGCAGGCCAGAACATTAATCGCGAATCATTGCCAATAGGCCTTGGATCCGGTGAATCGATATGTTAAGACGTCGTAGCTTTTATGACCCCAGGCTAGGCTATCTCGGCTTGACCGCCGTCCGAGCATAATATTCTCAGAATATTCCCACGGCATTGGATATCGGTTAAAAATCAAAGCAGTAAGCCCCATATTTGGACGGACTCGAACGTCCACCTTGAACCGGGGTTCAACTGTACGTATCAGATTTGCATAGTATTCCACGTTTAAAGACGATTCCGGTTCCCCTTTCGATGCACATCTGATCCACTAATCAAACCAGCCAAATTTTAATTTTAATTGGCTCAATTTGCTGGAAACGATTCCATTTTCCGGGTGATGATGCACCACTGGTTTCGTACAGGCGTCTAGATAGCCAATGTCACGAAAATGAGTCACGCTGGTTGAGCACCGCTGGGATAGTGGTTACGGAAGAAATGAGAAAATATTGAGAATCGAAACGTTTATTGCAAATAATCCAAATGTAACGGATAAATTTTCAATTACTCGGATGATTATAATTATAAATGAGTTTTCAATCTATGATCATATACTATTTTGATACAAAATTACGATAATTTAAAGAATACTTGGACAGCAAAAAAAAAAGTATTCCAAAAAAGAGCAAAACCTGCTGTGGGATCGAACGCCGGACCTACGAATTACTGAACTAACCCCTTACCGCCTAAGCTAAGACGACGTTTGGACATGAGGACATGTTTTTAGTACTTGTGCGAATAAAATCGAGTGGATTTCGTATGTGATCAATAAGGAACTGGATTATGATAAGTTTAGCACAAATCCACCATATATAATTATATATAAACTATTTTGACCTGGTATTTTGAAGTTAAAAGCTGGATTCCAGGTAGTCGAACGAAGTAAATTACGTGCAATTAAATATGGACCGTAATTATGTCAGGTGGTGATAATTATATAGCGAAACTGGTACCGATACCCGCCCACCTAACCAGGGTTTTAAACTATGAACCGAGCTTTATAGTCGGCCCAAGGTGTTTTCAGTCAAGTGCAAAGGACTCTGGCTGAAAAATAACCGGGTAGACCTCGGCCTCAGGGTCACATCGACTATTATGGGTACCCACCGCCACACAACCACCAAGTGCAATAGTCGATTCTGCAGTTGGGTACTCCGAACAGCGGTCCGCGAGTCTCATCGCGTTTTCTGCGAAGCAGGAGGGGAGACGCAAAAATTGTGCAACAAATTTATCTCCCGGTTTCACCACTCGCTTTTTTTTCAACCTTAATCTAAAATCGAATAAGTGGGGTCTTCTGCGATCCTGTCAACCTTTTTTTTCCCTTATCCTGTCGCATTCACTTTTATCTTACTCCATTATTATACTTTGATGCTGTACACGCTTGACCTCCTCGCGATGCATTCAAACTTTCTCGAGGTGATGCGATTTTAATGACTCCAACGACGCAAGGTCTCTTTCCCGCGACTAACTAACTTGGTGACAGCGCATAACTTCTTCACGATGCAATATTTTATTCTTTTTTCTCAATCAAAAGTAGATCATAAGTTGGTCCAAGAATTTCATTTCTCAGAAATGATAAATAAAATAAATAACTTTTTCTATCCTTCAACACAGGATTTGCTTTAATTTTTTCTAACCTTATAAGGGGATTATGAATTTATTTCTCTAGTGCGGAATTATTTTTTTTTTTCAAAAACGGTTTTGAAGATTGTTTAGTATAATACTAAATATACAATTTGTATTTTTTTTTGCAGACAAATTATATGGAAGAATTGCAGCGTTGTGCTCGAAAAACTGTTTTTTGAGTCTGTGGACACTGTCACTTGCACACTGTTGGTCCGATTAAGATGAAATTTTGACAAAATCATCTTAGATGTTTGAACCAGTTCTTGACGAGACGGTTTTTTGAAATTTTAATTTCCCTTCATTTTATGCTACCTGGAAGGTCAAGAAATGTGATAAAGTTTGTTTTTTCGACTTCAAATGTTATTGATTTCGTTAAAAAAACCTTGATTTACAAAAAACAGCTCGTCAAGGACTGGTTTAAATGTTGAAGATTATCCTACTCCAACTTCATCTTGATCAGACTAACGGTGTACAAATGACAGTGTACACAGACTTTAAAAACAGTTTTTCGAGTACAACGCTGCCATTCTTCCAGTTTTTATTAATTTGGCTTGAAAAAAATACGAATTGTGTATTAAGTATTGTACTAAACAAGGGTGAAAACTCTTTTCGACAAAAAAATTCCATACTGGAGAAAAAAAATCATAAACATTGAGCTTATTCAATTCTGCCTACGCTGGCCTGCCTCCTGTGGCTGGTCCAGCTTTTGACAAAATTCGGTGGTTGCGGTTATTCTATGAATTTTCGCGTGAACTTTTGCGTTAGTTCGCTATGGGTAATGAAATGGGGGTAAAACGGGACGTAAAGGATGATTAATTGAATCGACACCGAGTGTACTCGCGTGCAGTGTTGTAAAAGGTACTTGATTTCTAGTACCTAGGTACAGGTACAGGTACTTGCAGAAAAAAGTACCTAGGTAGAGGTACAGGTACTTTTTGCGAAGTGTACCTAGGTACAGGTACAGGTACTCAAGATGTACCTATATTTAGGTACTTAGGTACTTTTTTCATGGGAAGTACGAGAGCAATCTGAAAAAGACTGTCAAAATTATAGACCAGACAAACAGGTTATTTCATCTTACCGTTCAAAGGGATGAAAAATGCACAAAGTTCGGACATTATTTTTTAACATGAAATGAACACTTTTGGAGATGGAGTTTCACCTATTTTATTAATTTATTAATGAAGAAGAAACTCCAATTTTGTACATACGAAAAAATCGAAAAAGGCGGCTCCAGCTCCTGTCAACTACACTGTGGGTTTCGGTTCACGCGGAGCGCCCCACAGCTTCAACGGATGAATCGATTGGCATGTATCTGTACTCATTTTGAAGCAAATTCAATTTTCGAGGCCATAACGAAGCGTTTTTTTTTGTAAAAAATTGATTTAAAAATATGTTTTTCGGCCGTTGAAGCAAAGGAAGTAGAAAATGAAAAAATTGTTCTTTGTTCAAAACGGCTGCCATTTTGTTATCCGGGGATTTTTCAAAAACCGAAAACCGATAAGGCCCCCCAAATTTAGTCTAGTTTGATGGGTTTCAACCCCCTTTGTTTAAGAAAAACTGAATTCAAATAGGTGGTGCTGGGCGCATGAACTTAGTCACGGTCATCGCTGACGCTCCGGAAATGGACGGACATTTTCACAGTGTTTTCACATTAGTAAAGTACCTTGAATTGTACCTAAAAAACAGGTACAGGTACTCCTAAAAAGTACCTAGGTACAGGTACAAGGTACTTATCTGGAAAAGTACCTAGGTACAGGTATAGGTACTGAAATTTGTACCTAGGTACAAAAAAAGGTATTTGTACCTAGGTACTTTACAACACTGCTCGCGTGGTTCTATAAAAGCTATGGTGGCAGAACCGCGTGATTCTAAAATAATTTATAACCTGTGTATATTGTAGCGTGTAGACGCAATTCCCAAACCCGGAAGCTATTACTCACGTAAACTAGAGCTTGAATATCAACAGCTAGCTGGCTCGCTGTCGCAATGTGTCGTATTCGTATTGCGAGAAGAGACATTTTGCGATAATACACAGACGCTGATTATACCTCGTGATTGATGAATGTGATACACAGTACACAGAGAATTTTATTTTTTTTTTGTCTCTTACAGAAAATATATTCCAATTTCTGTATCAATTTTATTGTTCGATTTATTGATTCATTTTACACTTTTTTTTCTTCTCAGAATTTGGTATCTTGAATTTGACAAATTTGAAAATTAATACATTAAAAATAAAAAAAAACCGTTGTCATTTCAGAGATCTGAAGATGGAGAATATCATGTTACAGGATGCACGTAAAGAGCAAATCAAAATCGTTGGTAAGTACATCGTTAGAAATTTTTGTATCAAGTTTCATGAAAATATATGTGAATTTTTTATATTAAAATACAATTTTTTCAATATTTCAATATTCGTATAACAGTTTTGAAAATTGAAAATCATTCTGAAATTTCATAGCAAAGATCATACTGAATTATATTTTTACAGTATAGTTCATAATGTAAAAACGTTGAAATAATCTCAGATTTTGGCCTGAGCAACATCTACACAGGAGACAACCCTCTAAAAACGCATTGCGGTTCGCCAGAATACGCGGCGCCGGAACTCTTCGTAGTTGGAAAGAAATATGGACCGGAAGTCGACCTATGGAGTCTGTACGTTCTCCAAGAATTATCGCTTCTATCGTCCAAAATATCACACATAGGATCCCAAAAACTCCCAAAAATATTTCTCACATTGAGTAAATCATCAGCTACGATATAATTTAATCAATTGATCAATCGATCGGATGTTTGCCTAATTAATCGATTCACTATTTTCTTCTTTTTTTTCTTTGATTATCCATGGTTTGGATTCATTGGTTTTCTTGTTGCCAAATTTTGCTTCAACTTGAATAGAAAGATCGATTGATTGCTCTATTTCAATATTTCGATCAATCGTTTCCATTAATCGATGTATCCTTTTTCAAATCCCGTCCTAATTGAAGGATCATATCGAAAATCGATGATTTTTTGTTCTGTTGCACAATTCTCCCAAATATTTGATCAATTTCGATATTTAATCCGCTTTTCCCCTTCCGAATGATAACATCATATCCCTCTCTTTTATTTTTCTTAAACTCAAATACAGCGGAGTAGTATTCTACGCAATGGCAACGGGTCGGCTTCCCTTTCAGAGTCCTCGAGAGAGTCAAACATCGTCTGAAGAACGTCGTAGAAAATTATTAGCGCAAATAAACCGCGGTCTAACACCGGCCCAGAAGAAGAGCATATCGGTTATGTCGAGCGAGTACAGAAACCTGGTTAATCGTTTGCTGATGCCGAATGCTCACAAGAGGATCACGATCCAAGAACTTTCATTTCATCCGTGGATTTCAAACAGACAGAAAAATCCTCCGGGAAAAACGTCACAGACGGAGCTACTGGCCCTAGAACACAACGTGGTATGACGATCTTCTGCTTTCTTCGAAATAAATATACTTTTCGTAAGAAGCTGTACCGAGCAATTTTTTCTATGAAAGTACTATAACTGAAGAATATCGTTCTAAATTTTTTAGAAAAAATATTGAAAGTTGAAAAAGTTATGAATTTTTTAGTAGAAAAGCGTATTAAGAATTTTTTTTTGAGTCAAAAGCCAAAAATTTACAGGGTCTCAAATCATGTTCCTGAATTTTTGTAAGACAATAAAACAAACTAATTACGGTAGTTTGATCCACCACAAACATTGACTACTCTAAATTCAGATCATCGACGAAATCGCCGAAGCAACTGGTACCGAGAGGTCGGCAGTTGAACGCGACGTACTTCAATCGAAGTACGGAGAAATCGGAGGGATGTACAACATCAAGTGAGCTGCATCAAGATGAACAATTAATCACTTTTTTATTCTCATTTCTTATTACACGCTGTGTGATCCTCTACACAATTTTCGTCCCATAGAGCCCACGTCATTCGCCAGGGGGGATCCTTTCATGCCTTTCAAGCGAGGTCCTGGATCACTGCAGCTTCACACCCGTACAGACATATTACACAGGGTCAGAACACCCACGCAACGAACACGAGCTCGAGGTACTGAGAAGGATGGCTCGGATCTTTTTTTGTCCCTTTGTGAATTTATCTTCTCAAAGGGACAATGCGTGAAGAACTGGAGTTGCAAATTTTTAGAAAATTTTCGAGCTGACGTCACGGGGACGAAGAAATTAAATCATACGTAGAAAGTGGGGCTTTACATGGCGGTTTAGTGGGATGCACGTCAATTGTCGATGACGTCACCTCGAAAATGACCAAAAGTTTTTTTATTCCGGGACAGTTTGATGAAATTTTGATCTGAAATGAAAGAAACCTGGAATTTGGTTTCAGGATGAGGTACCAGAGTCGGATGTCGGCCCCTGCGTCGATGGAGATAAGCTCTGGGGGGAGCAAACAGCCATCGGCTGTTCAGAGACGGATGATCTTTCAGAGATCGACGTTTCTCGGGAAACCGTCTTCTTCCGGTGGTACCGGAAGCACCGGAGGAGGTACCGGTACCTGGACCCCGAAGGAGACGAGAAGTGCGTCGAATTCTTACACCAATCAACGTACCTCGAATTTTGACGTTCATTACGATCAGTCCGCTGCGATATCAACCGGAATTAATGCATCGGTGAAGAACGCGAAGTGGGAAAATAGCAACTCGGAACGATTGCACGCTCACATTATCGCCAGGGCAGGAAAAAGGTGCGATGGGCATCCGTAATGATGATCATAATTAATCATGTTTGGATATAAGACCGAAGAATTTGGTTTGTCAGAAAAAAAAACAAAAAAAAACGGGCATCATATTGACCTTCTTCGATCTAAAAATGAAAGAAAAAATGTCTGAACAAGCAGGTTTTGGCTGACTGTATGAGCCAGTCAATTTTGCAAATCTGACCTCAGATTCTTGATCGGCGGTTAGAAAAAAACCCTAAAGTACCAATTTTTATAAGATTTCGTATGTTTTTCGTTTTTTCACAGCAAATTGGATTCGCCATTTCAAATTTTGCAAATCTGACTTCAGATTCGTGATGAGTGCCCCAAAAAACTATGCGATACGAAATTTGGTTCAAATCCGTTGATCCGTTCTCAAGATATATTTTTTAAATTTCGTCATTCAAATAATTTGGAAAATACCGAACCGATCAAAGCCAAAAAAATCTTAAAACGTGTAGATCCAGTGGAAACTCAACTTCTAATTTGCGGTTCTTTCTTCTCTGAAAACAGAGAATCGAGAAGATAAAAAAAAAAAAAAGTAGTAGACGGAAAACTGAAGAAAAAAAGTCTGAAATCCGCAGCTGTTTTCGAAAGGCTTTTTTCATTTATAAAAAAAAAAATGTATTGTTGTAGCATCGGCGGTTTTGTCGAGAGGCCAGCGACACAGCCTCGTTCCCGCGAGGTCTGGAACTGCCAAAATGCAGTTCGGCCCGCTCGCGTGAGACCGGAAGTGCAGATCCCACGTCGGAATCCGGTGGAGCAGTGGATAGCGGAAAAGCTTAAAAACCTTGAGAAACGAGACCGAAGTATCGGAGATCGTTATCGCTCTTCTCTGAGTGTGAGAATTGATAAATCATCATTTTTTTTGACTCTGCTCAATTGGGATTTTGCATCAACATTTTTTTTTTTCAATTTTTATATGCATATAATGTAGAGTAGCTCGAAATAATTACGGTCGTGTCTTTTCTTTTTCGTTAAAAATGATAATCACAAAAGTTACAGGCAATTAAATTCCAGCGTGACGTCACAACGTAGTAATTTTCAATCCGTTCTATCTCCCTCAATTTCGTTTCAATTTAGAAATGAAAAAATATGACCTACTGATATAGGAAGTTTAAAAAAATGTGTCCAAAATCCAAATTTATTTATATGAAACCACCGAATGCAATTGCGTTCAAACGCAGTTCCAAGATTCTGCAGAACCCGAGTGCACCAAGGCACCGAATCGGAGATCACCCGCACAAAAGATCTCCAGAGACATCCGCTCCGATCATCCGGGCACAATGGGTCAAGGAGACCGACTCACGGATCGATGCTTCTGTAGGTAATTAATCGTCGATTCGAGGGGTGTGATTAATCACTTATCGATCAATCGATTCAACACTTCAAACTGATTGTGAATATGGGGGATTCCACGTCAAATCGACCGGTCGATTTCCCTGACCCCTTCTAATCTGTTTGCCCTTTTACACAGTGGAAGTACACGGTGAAAGGATCGACTGTGAATTTTTTCAGATTTTTCCGACCAAGTATTTTTTCACTACAGCTGGTCAAATAATCAGCTTTTAGCGTTTTTTGGATTTTTCAAGCCAACATAGTGTGAAATCCAGATGAGCAATGAAAAAAGTTCTCATACAAAAGTTTCGCGTCTTTCTTTGAAATTTCTGAAAATAATTCTTTGCCATTTTTTGTGCCTCGCGAAACTGCAGTTTTGGTGAAAAATCTTGGAAAATCTTCAGTAACAAAAAAGTGCCCTGATCGATTCAGCTGAAATTTTTACACAGCATGTCTTTTTCAATGCCAAAAGTTGTCTGAAAATTTCAAAGTGGGCCGAGCTGTGGTTCAAAAGATAGATCAACAAATATTCGCAAGGTGGCGAGAATTTGGCGATTATCAGGTCGCCAAAAAGTTTTTTCGGCCGCAGTTCAAAAATTCAAGGGCGATCGCGAGAAGGCAGACAAGAATAATGAATATTACTCGTGAATTTTCGAATCGTGGCCAAAAAACTTTTTTGCGACCTCATAATCGCCGAATTCTCGCCACTGTGCGAATATTTGTTGATGCATTTTCTGAACCACTGCTCGGCCCACTTTGAAATTTTCAGACAACCTTTGGCATTGTGAAAGACACGCTGTGTATAAATTTCAGCCAATTCGATCAGGGCACTTTGGAGTTATGAATGATTTACACTCATTTTGTATTAAAACTACACTTGAACGGGGTATGAAAAATCTGATGAAAATACTCTCGAAAAGTTCACTAAAAGCCCCAAAATTTTGGTATTGGAACTTTTTTCAAAAATTGTTCACGTTTTGAGGTATGTAGGCGCGAAAAATAAAAAAACATTGAAAATCAATTTATTCGATTATTTTTTGTGATAGAATGATGAGTCGAAAAAATCTGAAAAAAATCACAGTTCATCCTTTCAACATGTAGTTTGACTGTGCAAAAGGACAAGCAGATCGAAAGGGGTCAGGGAAAAAATCTCGTTTTTTCGGTCGATTTGACGTGGAATCCCCCATATAGAGAAGTTTCATGAATTTGTTAAATTCTCTTATCCGATAATTTGATGATCAGGATTAATGAAAAACGTATCACATCTAATTGTTTATTTAAATTAATTTTATTAATTTGCCTTCGAGTGAAGGTAGATCATTTATTTTCTCGATTAAGGTAAAATGAAAGTCACGTGACCTCGATATGATTTACACTTGAAATTTTCAAACGCTATTTTCTCAGCCAAAACACATTCGATTGATGTGAAATTGATATCAGTGACGTAGAAAAAATGAACGAAGGGCCTGCCAATCGTGGATTTTCGAAAATCGAGACGTAATAACAGTTTTTTTTAACAATATTGTTCTGTAATCCAAGGAAGTCCTCCCTCTCTCCACGAGGGGCAGCACCTCCTTGGGTTACAGAACAATATTGTTACACAAAATTCTGATTATGTCTTTCGATATTCGGAAATCCACGATTGGCAGGCCCTTAATTCAGTTTTTCTACGTCACTGATATCAATTTCACATCAATCGAATGTGTTTTGGCTGAGGAAATAGCGTTTGAAAATTCCGAGTGTAAATCATATCGAGGTCACGTGACTTTCATTTCACCTTAACCCTAGAGAAGGCTGAAAAAAAACAGACAGTACATAAATAATTTTCTTGGGTAAAATCGAAACGAAATTAGTATTTATTCGTGAAATGAATGTACCTTCGCCGATATTATACATGGTGAAATAATTCAACGTCTTCAGGTCCCCGGCAGCGCGACCGGATATCCGGAAGACTCGGTTGGTCTTATCAAACGGAACGCGGATGGTCGAAAGAAATCTACGTGGCCCAAGGCCAATGACTGCTAACGAGGTTTTTGGACCCTCGCGAATGGCCAGCGAGACACCAAGGGTGGCTGTGAGGCCATCCGGCAAAGTAAGGTGTGTCACCCAGAATTATTACATTCCTGGAATTTCGTGCAACAACGAAAATAAGTTCTTTAATAAATTATGTTACAAAGTAATTATTACGAATTTTGATACCATAAATGAACCGAGAGTTTATAAATATCTCAATGGATGGAAAAACTTAGGTCAATACGACTTCAGTTCGATACGAAAAGTCCTTCCGGTGTCTGAAGAGCGTTTTCTTCTTCGGGACTTTCCCGTCTGGACAAAGGTGACGAGCTTCGAGTAGGCGGAACGGAACCGGAAGTCGCACTGTTAGGCTAATTATAAAAATTGAAAAATCAAAATCATGTGTGAGAATAATTGATCCAAAATAATTCGCGATATATGAAACAGTTGGGAGAAGATTTCTGTGATTCTTTGCGAGTCTTTTTTTTTTTGTTGTTTTTTTACCTATTTTTTTCGAATTCAAATTTTGTTCAATGAATTTTTTTTTTTTTTTTACCAAAGGAAACGTTTGAATAAATAGAAGTTATGATACTCACGTGATTTTAGTTTCTATAGTTTTTACATCACGATATATAATTACTGTCTGAAATCGATATAATAACTATATGTGATATTATTGACTTATTATTGAAGAATTAAGACAAAAAAAAAAAAATTCATTCAAATCTTACACTTTTTAACTGTTCAAAATGTGCCTTTGTGTATTCATGTGTCTACTTTACTTAGAATGAATAAATTTTGATTTCATGTATCCATATTTATGAGTACATCTTGTAATAAAACTTATTACAATTGTGAAAAAAGATTTTTAATTATTTTCCTGTCAAATATCTTCGTCTTTTTTTTTCTTTGAACTCTATTTTGTCAGGCTCTACAAGATTGGAATTTAATTAAAAAAAAAAAAAGTCTCTTCTGTTGTCACGTGGCAGGGTTTTCACACAAAAAATGATAATATACTGATAAGCACAAAAGTTCCTATTTTTACTGTAATAAAAGCTGTGATTATTTTGTGAGCACATCATAGATTGTGAACTTTTATCATGATACACAAACTTACACTGGAGAAAAAAATGATTTTTTCTATGATCAGACAAAATTCTATCAAATTCAATATCAAACAATATCGAGATTTATCAATTTTGTTTTCTCAAATCTGATCAAATTTGAACAGAGTTTAGAAATCATATGATATAATTTGGATTGTATCCAAAATACAAAACTGAAAAACATATAAATTTATATTGCTTCATGTATATTCTAAATAAAAATTGATCTTATTATCTGGTAGAAAAAAAATTGATTAAAATCTCACCAAATCCCATCGATCAGTCCGATAGAATTTTATCCAATCATAAAAAACGATCAATAATGATCATGTTATAATTATCAGGGGAAAAAAAACCATATCTATAATATTATTATTATTATTATTATTATTATTATCATTGAAATTTATTGGAGATAATTAGAAACATGAGTGTCTTAATTTGAGGAAAGAATTATTTAAATATTCTTAATTATTTAGATGAAATTGACTGACCAATATAAATAATAATAATAATAATAATACTAACGATATTTCATGAACACAATTTATACGACGTCAGTATGTGTATTATTTGAGAATTATATACGAAGAGAAAAAGCTAAAAACTAATTAAATAGCGTTCTTTATACTGTAGTCATGGCAAATACTGGTATTAGGTGATTGTTTGAGAAAGTAATAATACATACAAATTTTGATCTTAGGGTGTAGAATAATACTGCGTGTCCATACAATACTTTGAAGGAATACTATATAAATTATGATTGAATACGCTCACAAGGAACAATATTGTTCGAACATACCTAACTCTAATGTGTATAGCGTTGACGATAAGTAAGTTATTCGATTAATCAGTAATTTAAATGCAGCAAGAAATAATAATAAGAGATACAAATATATAATGCGATAAAATTTGCCTAAATCTTCGATTATTATCTTAGAATTTAGGCTTCCGTTATCTAAAAATCGAATATAAAGGTCTAGTTCAATTATTTTAGTGACTTAAACAAAAAAATTACGTTCTTTCGTTCCCTATTATTTCCCCTAAATTAAGTACAATGTCTCGATATTTAATGTTGAAAAGGAAGAAAAAAAAGGTATAAAAATAAAATCATTTCAAATGCCATATCGGTATATCGTATCAGTCTGTTAGCACTTCAGGTGAAATGAAAGTCACGTGACCTCGATATGATTTACACTTGGAATTTTCAAACGCTGTTTTCTCAGCCAAAACACATTCGATTGATGTGAAATTGATATCAGTGACGTAGAAAAACTGAATGAAGGGCCTGCCAATCGTGGATTTTCGAATATCGAAAGACATAATGAGAATTTTGTGTAACAATATTGTTCCGTAACCCAAGGAGGTGCCGCCCCTCGTGGAGAGAGGCAGCACTTCCTTGGATTACGGAACAATATTGTTAAAAAACTGTTATTACGTCTCGATTTTCGAAAATCCACGATTGGCAGGCCCTTCATTCAGTTTTTCTACGTCACTGATATCAATTTCACATCAATCGAATGTGTTTTGGCTGAGAAAATAGCGTTTAAAGATTCCAAGTGTAAATCATATCGAGGTCACGTGACTTTTATTTCACCTTAATAGTAAGATGTCAGTCGTGAACTTAGATGGATTTAATTCTTCCCAAGTCTCTATCACAATTCCATCACTTCCTTCGCTCTCCGTTACTTCCCACCGGTTTATTTTTTCGATTTCTGACGTTCTATGATCGGTGGCGGCGGAGGAGAAGGCTCACTGGGATTCCCCAGCCAAACTGACTTGCTGAAACGTCCCTTTATCACAGGTGCCTGCCATTTACTACTCGTCAATATCGTCGCTGTCGGCTTCTCCGCGGTTACCGTTGCTATACTTATATTCCTGAAACGAAAATGAAACGATTTCTTTTTTTTTTCTTGTTTTGTCTTGTCTTCTTGATGACCTCTTGCTCTAATCACAGTCAAATTTGTATATAAAAATGATAACGATATCAAGTAAATAATTGTTTCTTTCTTTCTCTTATCGTTGATCATTCATCGATGAATTCGAGTAATATTTAGTGTTTTCGCTGTTGCTTTTTTTTTATCTAAGAAAAGGAATCGGGAATAAAAAAAACAATAAAGTGCTCCTCTTTCTCATTCATGTTTTCACAAGAATGATTTTTTTCTTTTATTTAAAAAATTGTGTCTGTTCTTATTTCAGCTATTATATATAAAGTGTTATACATTATACAAGAAAATATTAATTCTAGATTAATAAATTTTGAAGAGAATTTTTTTCCTTTCTTTTTTGTAATTTTTGTTAGTTTCTTTCAAATATTAAAGAATTTACGACAGAGACACACAAATATATATTTTAGATGGTATAGATATATATATATAAAATTGAAAATTTGAATCGTAAATTTTAATGTACATATATTAATTATTATACCGATTTTGTCAAAAGAACAAAAAATTGATTGAGTTTAAGACAGTATAATAATAATTTTAAAAAAAATATATATATATACATAAAAAACCGATGAATTTTTCAACAATTATTGTATTTAATTGATTATGGCATTTTGAATATATATTTTTCAACGATGATTGACTACGAAGGAAGAAAAAAAAAATAACAACTGTGAAGGTAAGAAAGAAAAATATTGAAAATAAAGAAGAACAAAAAATAAAATAATAAAATCAGAGAAGATAAAATTAAGAAACAATTTTATTACGAATTATGCTTTTGTTTTTTTTTTTTTTTTTTCAGTGCCACGGTACTTGATTTGGATGGCTTATGGACCCCAGTTTGTAGTACCTTGTCGTCGTGGACAGGGGCGCCTGGGAACCGACGGAGTGATTAGGAGGAGTAGCTATCTGCGGTATCTCGGCACTGTGAGCCGATGTCCCATCCCCCTTTAGAACAGCGACGCATTTCCAATTGTTTACGTAATTGTCTTTCCACAAACGTACGCAACCGTCGTCCCCCGAACTAGCCAATATCGTTCCCATTATATTCCAGCAAACTCGCCATACGGTACAGTAGTGATCGTCAAACTGTGCCGCGGTCGTTATCTCGAAACGGGATAAACCGCTCTGAGCGGATTCCCTGAAAATAGTCAACCGATTAGATCCTACTCCCAGGATCGTCAGAAATACTCCGACTCACTGGATAGGCTTCAGCGTTATTATCCTAACGTCTTTAGTCGCTATCGCCAACGTGTGAAAGCTCCTCCCCAAATTAGGCGCGAACGCGATATCGTGAACCGGATCAACGACGTTCGACAACGTCTCCGTCTTCGTCCACCGTCTACTGTTCTCCGAGTATTCGTAGACGAATACTTTACCTCCGCTGGAGGAATTCGAGTCGTCGCTACCGACCGCCAACATCGGAGGATGGAGTCTGCGAATACGGTGGAAGATCGGTTATTTAGGAAGAGGCCCATTTATTGATTTTCTCCAAACGAGGGTCTAATCGTTATTCCAGGGCTGGTAGCGATAGAGGGGCCCAAAATGAGTGAGAAAAGTCCGTTTTTACTCCAAAAAGGGAATAATAAGGGACCGAAAGTCAGGATTTAAAATTCCCATAGAATTCCAGGATAATCCAGGGGAATTTTTCTATTTTTTTAGTTTTCTCGAGATACGATTATTTATTATCATTTCTGAAATATATTAGACTATTTTTTTTTTTTTGCATTTTTTCCGGTTTCGAATTTGCGAAGAAAAAAAACACTGTTAACCGACAATTCATAGAAAAATTCCCTGAGTGGAACCTGAAACTCCTGGAAATCTAAAAAAATAAAAAAATTCTCCTGGAATATCCTGGAATTCTCAGGGAATTTTTCTATGATTGAATTATCGGTTAACATTTTTTTTTTTCGCCAATTCAAAACCAGTATAAAAATTGAGAGTAAAATTGAAAAAAAAATCGAACAAATTTGAGAGAAAACAAAAGACAATACACCAGTTAAGCATCTCCACAAGCAGATTTCTGGTGTGTTCGTCCCCTTTGTAATAATAATGGCACAAAGTTATCAAAAAATTGTTTAAACAAAACATTGTTCAACAAATTTTAACCGAACGTTGATTTTTTCCATGTAAAATGAATTCATTGATTATTCTGTATACAAATGAATTTTTTCAGAATTATCTCATTTTTTTTTTTTATTTCCATTTTCGAAAGATTGTAAGAAACTATTATTTGTTCCTCACTCCGGAAACTTCGGAATCGTTATCACGAAAATATATTAAAAAATCCACATTTTTCTTTCCATTTTTCAAAAACGGGAATTTAAAAAAAATTATGAAAATTCTTTAAAAATTTATGTGTATACAGAAAAATCAACGAATTCATTTCACATGAAGAAAATAAACGTTCCCTGATAAATTTGTTGAACAATATTTTGTTTAAACAATTTATTGATAACTTTTTGCCATTATTATTATTAAAAATTCATACTCTCATCGTCCTGATTGTGGTTTACTGTTTTCTCCTATTTTTATCTCATCTCAAAGTATTCAATATCTGTGACTCTAGCTTTTTTCTAAAGACTGAGATTTGTTTTCGCACGATATCGAACAAGTTTGAGAATAAAAAAAAGATATTTTGGCAATTCTAAACTAAATTGCGACCAGAAAAGTCATCAAATCTTGGACAAAAGTCTCTTCGATCGAGATAGTGAGAAAAGTGAGTCTCTACCAGCCCCGTTATTCGTATCAATCTCGATATAATTCTATATCGATGTACCGCGACAGGGACGGATTCCACGTGAGACAACTGCACGGTAGTTTGCAGCTGATTTCATGCTGCAGAGTCCACTGACTCAGGTTCATAACGTCGGGTGCTTCGTAGATTCTGATAACTCCATCCGCGCTACAAGTCGCTAGAAGTAGACCGAGCGTCTTGGGAGCGAATTTAACGTCCGTTACCGAGGTGCGAGAGTCGACTAGATTCGTTCGACGCACCCAATGACGCATTCCTCTCTCCCCAGGGCCGGAACCCTCTCCGACTGGAAATTAAAGACAAAATTATCGCGGCCGAAGCAAAATTGACCCAGTTTCGTACCGATTTCTTCCCAGACGGCGGCGGTTCGGTCGAAAGAACAGGTCGCTAGGACTTGACCGAACTCCGGATGAGCCCAGGTTACTTTCCACACGGAACCGCTGTGCGCCTTCCACGAAGCGGTCAAGTGCCAGTTGTCGTGTTCATCCTCGTCCCAAACCTGAGGGAAAGTTGGACGATCGATTCGTTTTTCGTTTTTATTCGTTTCAGTCATTCGCATTATCGATCTCCCGAGTGATAATTTTGAAAATCGGAGCTACGGACGCAAGCTTTGACTATGTTTGATCATTTTTAGGTTAGAGTTACGGGTTTTCGGCTCTACTATACCTTTACGAATTGATCGCTGGAACATGTGGCCATCCGTTGTCCGTAAAAATCGTAAGCTATATCGTGTATCAGATCCTTGTGCTCCGCATTTATGCTGTGGGCTTCGAACATCTTACGTTTTTTGTTTAATATTGTCAATAACGTTCACCGGGATTTTTCGAACGGGTTGTTTACCACTAGCACCTCTGGCTTGTGGCTTGTAGACTTCGTTTTTTTGTGAGGTTATGGTGTTCGCCGCCTGTTTAGATGCCGAACGACAACTCGCATCACAGATATGCGAGGCTTCGTATGGTTGCCTATTTTCAGGCGCGTAAAGTGGCATTTCACCTAATCGGTGAACTAGGTCACCGACGCCGATCTTAATGTCAATTTTTTTCTCAATTCGTACATGGAAATGAGTGAACACGGGTTCGGCCGTTTTTCGATCCAGCCACGTTTTCTATTTTTTCTTAATTTTCCAATTTTTCGTCCTTTTCGCGAACGGACTTTTTTCAACTGGCTCTAACTTCAAGAGCTTTGACTTTTTTCGAAAAATGATAGGGACATAAAATGTGCCAAAAAGTCCGAACTTTTCGAAAAAAAAATTGCACAATCTTTTCCAACTACACACTTCTGGGATATTTTTTATAATAGAAGAAAAATCAATATATTATTCATTTGGACACCTTCGATTTTCCTGAAACTTTTTACCTGAAATCAACCACTTACAATCAAGTTATCCTCTAAAGGAGATTATGGGCCTTGGATTCGTCCGGAAGTTACACCATCATAGGTGCCAAAAAACTGACAAATCGCAAGAAATCTCAGGGAAATCGATCTTAACTTTGAGCAGACAAGTTTTGGTGTTCCAAAAATGAGTGTTTGCTGAAAGATGAAATTAAAAAAGTCATGAACAAAAACGAGATTATAAATTTTTTACGTACAACATTTAAATACAAGTATATTTTCACGTACAACATTTATCAATGTAGATACCAAGTTTTGACGTGGTTCCGATCATAAAATGAGTTCTACATTCGCGAGATTCGAAATAAAACTTCAAGCGTTACGTCAACGGTGACATTATCGACGGTTGCAGCGAACAGAACAGCGAGCTGCTATACCCATTCAGAACTCAAGCTCGCGACAAAATATATATACTATCTTTTATACTGGAAAACTCAACCGTCTTGCTGAGATCTCGAAATTTCAATGAATCATTCGATAAACAAATCGACTAGTTAAATAGTTCAACTGATAATAGTATAATTTCGAAATAGTTGAATAGTTCAGATTCAATCATTTCAATTATCAATATACAATTTTTCATCAAGTACGCTTTTCTTGTCGAAATTAAAATGTATTTCCCTGAGATTACTTGCGATTTGTCCGATTTCAGGTAAAAAGTTTCAAGAAAATCGAAGATGTCCAATTGTATATTCATTTTTTCTCCATTATCAAAAATATCCCAGAACTGTGTAGTTTGAGAAGATTGTGCAATTTTTTTTCGAAAACCTCGGACTTTTTGGCACATTTCATGTCCATATCATTTTTCGAAAAAAGTCAAAGCTCTTGAAGTTAGAGCCAGTTGAAAAACGTCCGTTTGCGAAAAGGATGAAAAATTGGAAAATTAACATGTGTTCTTGATGGATAAATTGAAAAAAAAAATTACCATCAAGATCGGCGCCGGTGACCTTCACCGATTAGGTGAAATGCCATGTGTACCGGCCCCCTTATGTACTTATTGATTTCTGACCCACTAAAGATGTTTATGTGGTGAATCATATAATGATATGAAAGAAATCATTCATCAAGTTCACATTCGAGTTTGCAATTTTGTACGGCAAGAACATGACGATGAATAACAAATGTCCAAATATATATCCATAGATTTGTTAAAAATAAACTTTATTTCAAATGAACCAAATGTACCAAATCCTGATGAAACGGAACAAAAGATCATCGAAACATATATTGAACAAAAAAACGCTAGAACATTGGACGTTTTCAATGATTCGGATTCTTGCGTTCGCGCATACCTAGACGTCAGATAAGGATCCTGAACAATAGTAAAATACAGTTGGCCGTCATACTCAACTCAATCACAGGTTTATTCGAATGATACCACATGCGATAATGCATGAATATATAAAGACCACATTCATGGAAGTATTAGTCGGTCCAATTAAATTCTCAGAATGTTAACTATCGTCTGTCCACACGTGCAAGCAGCAGGTCAGAGGAATACCAAAATCACAATAGTAATTGTCCTTCTAGCTAAGGGATCGGACACACCTTATTGCCTTACAATTAAGACAATGAGACAATAGCGCCTATGCAGCTGCTGGCCTTTCCACGGTTTTCCCCGTTCAGCGTCTCCACGAAACCTGCAATAAGGGTGTGGGCCATTTAAATTTCCCCCTCTCCCCACTCTGATTACCTGCACTCGTAAATTGACCGTTATACTGGACAGAACGCCAGTCGCTCATAGTTGGTTCGATTGTAGTGTCCATGAAATAATTCGACGTTCAGAACGGTCTGATTATCCTATAGTTTGCTTATCAATATTGAACTAGTCATGAAATATGATCTACGGAAGTGGAAAACTGATTGGGTATAAACACAAGTTATGATTCGGTCAAGTCTTATCTGTGAGATGTTCGCGTATCTGTGTACAAATTAGATACACTAATGGACAGACATTTGAACAGATGTACTCAATAGCAACTCGACCAGCTGACTCATCGAGCTCGATGCGGGTCGCCCTGTTTATCCTTCCCACCAAAGTAGTTTTTGCATGTGTGTAAACGAATCAGTTTTGCGTTGACGAAATCAGTCACTTCTTGGTGTTCCTTCTGACCAGTGGTTTCGGAAAATTGTCTTCATCCCAGATGGACTCGCCACAGGATCCACCGTACACGCGAGTGAGTATAGAGTCAAACCGAGTAGACATGTTTCGAAGAACATGGATTAGAATGATCGTGAATAATGATTTCAGCGCCTGCTCGAACGCGCGGCTAGCGTGCGAAAAAATCGGGAAGGCAGTCTGCGTTGCAGGTCTGAAGATTCACGGAGAAAAATGAAAATTCTGCAAGCCATTGATGACAGGCCAGTCGGGATCAAGGAGGCTGCAGGTACTGTGTTGTTTCTAGCTGAACCTTGGTCCTTGTTTACATCGTAAATTCGCCAATAATATGCAGACCCAGACCAGCCCGCAATTATCGGTTATCATTGAGGCGACTTTTTTTCGTATAATATTTGGAAATCGTATATCTACACTTGTCATAAGTTATGGTAGCGAAAATCGGTTCACAAAATCTAGCCTCACTCACATCAACCGGACGGTGCAGCTGTTTTGGACTCCAGTAATTCCAGTATTGGCTTTTGCTTCTGTCAATCCGATTGGAACGAAAACCTATAGTTTACAAAGGGCCGGAAATGTCGGGAAATGTTGGGTAATGTGTGAAATACGGATTCACCCCTCGAATTAAAACATGTTCGACATTTTTCTTTTTCCTCCTCACATGGTAGATCATCATCGCCTTTCACTGAACCTATGTTACTTCCCAGACAGCACAAAATTGAAAGTGACTAAATGTTGTCTATTAGTCGTCGTGAGGATGACGTATGCAACACTTTTTGATGTCTTAATGTTGTCCAAGTACAAAAGATGCCTTAAAGATGTCATTTGGACAACATTCAGATGTCAAAAAGCGTTTCATACGTCATCCTGACGACGACTATTAGACGGCTCTGCAGCTGTCTGGGTTGTGTCATGAAAAAGCAGAATTTTTAGTATGAATAAAGTCAGGAAATTTCATCGGTTTACGTATCAGCACTTAGCGTGAGACGATATAATGTTTATTCTTGTTCAAAGTGATGGGTAAATCGCGTTGCTCCTATTCCCTGATCCCATTATCCTGGGCCTTGTTCCATAGTCCAAGAGTAATTTGTGTTTTCTGTTTGTTCATCAGATTGTCGAACTGCCAGAAGGGCTTCGATCGCGGCAAACATGTTTGTCGAAGACAATCAACTCGCCCTGAGGCGAAGCAGTCTTGGGAGTAACGATAGTCTAATCTCTCACAAAAATGATCTTCCCCGTTTTTACCTGCGAGGGGAAAGCAGCCCCTCGCGTTTTACGAGCCGATCGGAATTCAACGATGTTAAAAAAACTCCTAAAAATCTCCAGATAAGCTTTGATAAGGCGTTGCAAAGTGTCGGGCCGGAAATCATCGACAATAAAGATTTTGATCGCGGAAGCTCGCGGACATCGAAGAACGACTACAACCAAAAATTGACGAAAACAGCCAACGAAAGTTACAGTGAGAGAAAAAACGGGCTAGATATGACACGGACGTTCAATTCGACGTGTCTGAATTCGAGCGGTAATACGACCAAGGACTCGCTGAGCTCGTCGAGTTACATGAGAGGCTTTGAGCTCGGAAACGTCAAGTGGCGAGGGCCTCTTTACGCCGCGGCGAGCAATAAGTCGGACAGAAAAATTGACTTGGATTTCCTGAACGAGATCTCAGATTTTGGAGACAGACCAGAGCATTCTTCCGGGTCTTACGAACCCGGGGAACCGAAACTAGTGACTGCGGTGCACAAGGTTATTGCCTCGCCCCCGACGATGAGGCCGGAAATTAGGACGATCTGTAATCCCAAGCGGAAGGTGATTCCTGCGGGTGTTCAGAGCCCCGAGAACACAAGACCGGGGAATTTGCCCGTAACAAAGTTCCAGAATGGTCCACAAACCGTGGAACCACCCTTGACGCCCCTGAGTGCGGAAATAAAGCGATTGAACGCCGATATTCAACGGCTGGAAATCCGAGCTCGAAGCTCCTTCGTGTCTCCGGAGAGTTGCGGGGGGCTTCAGTCACCTCAAAATCAGATTTACCCGGATTTGGCTAAAACCGAGTTTCCCCCGACCGGATACTCCCCGAAGAAGCTATTCCAGTCGCCTACCAGTCCTGATCAGGAATACTCAGACTCGTCGAAGACCCCTGACGGCCCGAGATCGAGCTTGGAATGGTCCGACGACAAGGACGCGCTCAATGCGGGAATAAATTCGACTGGTTTCAGTTCGACTCCAGAGTCTGGTCAGTTCGTGAAGACGGTGGAAAGCGGGAAGTTCGAACCGATCTTGGAATCGACCCGTAAGTCGGTTGACGTGATCTCGGAGATTGCTACCCCTGCGGCGATTAGTCCTGGGAGCTTGGGGAGCGCCGCTACATCCGCATCTCCTGATAAGAAGCTGGACGCCACCATGAACTCGACGGTTCCGTACGATATTGATAATTTTTTGGAAGACGCGCTTGGGGATGAACTTTACAACACGACGATGACATTCCCGCCGTCCGAAACTCAGGAGAAAAGCATGTCCCAGTTCAACGCGAGCGAGCTTATCTCAGAGGACAGAACTCCGATCCAGAAGAAGAACAGGAAGTTCTTCAAGAAGAAGGCGAAGACCGAGCCTCCGCCTCAACACACGACCACCTTCAACAGGACGATGACGATCTACAGGTCCTTCGCGCAGCGGTTGAAAAATGTAATTGTAGAGGCGCTGCGCCTAGTTCGAACCAAACTTCGTTCAAAAAATTTATCCATTTAATTAATTGTTACAGAAACTACGACCGGGTCTGAAGTCCGTGACGGAGACGATGGTCTCTAACGATTCGACGATGATCAAAGACCATTCGACGTGTGACGATGAAAAGGTCCAGGCGCTTCTGCAGCAAGCTGACATTCAACACACTCTGATGTACCAGGCGAACAAAGCCTTGAAGGTCTGCAATTCGATGAAGGAGTTTGCGGCCAGTACCGAGCAGGTGGAGTCGGAAAGATCGCTCCTGGTCGCGGGTCTGCGGAGAGCTGCTGCGTTGGAAGAGATCGCGAAACTGAGCCGCGAGTCGAACAACAACGAACATTCGCGGATCGAGCCCTG
>JAFFZH010014492.1:0-16869 GCA_018420115.1 Euura saliciscinereae
CCGAATGTGCCCGCCAAGTACGTAGCTCTCGGAATGATGTTCCGAAATCCTCACACGAAACTCCGACTTGACGACGTAGACTTGCTGAGAGATCGAAGGGGTACGCTCGGTGCTTGGTTTCTTTCTTGATTTCACGACAGAGACTGGCGATACGTTTTGCTCATTTTTGCGTGGGTACTTGGCGGCTTTTTTCACATCTACGATGTTTTTGTGTTAGATTAATTATTCTATTCGCTATATGTTAATCCAATTTTCATCTCCAAAAAAGCTGACATAAGCCTAAATTTAAAAACTGAAAATTTGAATAAGAAAGAGATATTATCTGCAGTCTATAATATATGATAACGCTCGGAATTTCAATTTTGGGCTGTATATTAACTCTCTGGAATTCGAAATGATTGAAATATTCATATCCCGATGTTCACGAATGCGTTTGGAAAACGTACGCATCTACATGAATTTTTTACTTGATCTTCGGAAAGGAGAATGAGACACGTGTCTGTGGGTACGGATGCGAGTGCATTAAGAGCGCATAATTACATACATTAAATTAAATCGATATTCATCGACGTAAATTCGGTCGTGTACATAGGTAGTATCGACAATATACAGTAATTTAACGTTGCGTGTCGGCATATATACTCACTTACAGATCACGTTTTCTGCATCGGGAGTTACTTAATTCCCTCACGTGCTATGTGCTTCTTTCTTACACCGAAACGCGTCGACTTTGATGGACTCGGGCCACAACTCGCGGACTTAGACTTAGTTAGAGCCATGATTCTAGCCAGCCAATTCGAAGCATTAAACGAAAACCGGATAGTTGCGAACACAATAAGTCATACTCTAGTGTCGAAGCTTGTCTTTCGACCTTTCACCATGACCTGATGCATTTTTGCACTTCCGTTTGCGGACGCGCAATTCAATACTTTCTATCCGGTTCATGATTGACCCACACACCAAATATGGTGATGATATGAAATGGGAAACAATCATGCGACTCAAAAAACCACTCGAGATATGTCATGCTATTTATTCAGAGATTTTGTAGCAACTTCTAGTAATTTTTTTGAAAATCGTTTTTACGATAGATCGATGGTATCCAATTTTGGAGTTAACGATTCCCGTGAGGTTCAGAAACCACATAGGGACGGATGGTCACCGCATTGAGATGCAGACGGCAGTGTCGATATTGCTGATCACGTATCGCAAGTATTTAAAAAAAAAAACCAAGAGTGATCATCGAACGTTGCAGTCTTTATTCTTCAGCTTTGTACATCAGTTGCTGCACGATGTCTGACTAGACGAACGATTGCGCGAGGTAGAAAAAGTTAGTGTCTCTTTTTTTTCGACACGCCGGAAACAGTTCGACTGAGCTTCCGGTCGGTGGTAGATACGCATCAAACACGTCGATACATCTGTGGAAATTGATTCATCAATTCAGTTGAACTAGATTGTTCGCATCCTGTTTGAAATCTGATTTCGATATGCTTCAAAATCGATCCGAGTGAATCGTTGACATACGAAGCGTTGAAAATCTGCGATTTTTTTTTCCCGTGTACGACGAGACGGGTTTTTGATAGGATGCCGACAGTACGGGGAGGAAAAAAGCGTGTGAGAACTGTCTTCGAACGTATAAGGCAAACTAGGAGAAACTGAGACTGGTTTTTGTACAGATTCTACAGTACCTGTAGTATCCAGGCTCGCGATATTATCAGCCTATGAAATTTGGTCCCTATAAAATCTGTTATAATTCATCGGCTGATATAAAAAACTACCGAATCGAAAATTGGAAGAAGATATCAGTTGTTTCATAGAGAAAAAAGATCACATAACGATTGAATTTCTCTGTAGTTTTGTTGAACAAGCGTTTGCTCCCATCTGCTCGGTTTGAACAAGCGTCACGAGTGAAATTTGTATTGGACCAATCTGAAAGTATACCCATTCGAATAAAAAAAGAATTTTCCAAATCGGTTGATAAATGACGGAGTTATGAGGTAACAAACATTAGAACAAAAAAATACAACCGAATTGAGAATCTCCTCCTTTTTTTTTAAGTCGGTTAATAAACAAGTGCAGAATCTGCAGAAAGTAGACATGGACCATTTTCATAATCATGTCGATTAGGATCGGTTCAATGAACGATTTTTCTTTTAATGTTTTTCGGAATCGAGAAAAGAAAGCTATAATGGCCTTTTGCTCTTCTCTCTTACTCTGTTTACTCCAGAAGTATATGCGAGTGGTGTGAAATCACGTATAATTAATTTCAATAATGTTACACAAAAAAAAAAATAGTAGAGGATTCACCGAATCGTATATGTGAGGTCGAAGACCCCTGTGGGACCCTTCGCCTCTTCACCCACGCTATCGTGCTCAGAAGCCCCAAGGTCGTCAACTTTTATGTATGTTATTCGATTTATTGTACTGCAGAATGTAATTGAATAGTTGAATAATGCCAGTATTCAACGTTATTCAGTCTGTTATGAAGAACTAGACGTGCAATAAAAAGAAAGACACGATTAATCGTTTATAATGATAGTAAAAAACTTGAATTATCCCATTGAACATAATTTTATTGGGACATCTCGATTATTCAATTCACTTCACATTGTCCAGTTAGAAGATTTCGCTATTCATCATCGTGAGAACAATCAAACAATTTTATTATGCGTTAGTCAGTTAGGATGAACCCACTGCGTAGTAACGACTCAGGATGTCCGAAGGAATTTGTACAGTCAGCGGTATTATTTTGCAATGCTCATAATTCTCGTTCTGATGTTCGCATTATGTGGCTTAAAAAGACTAAAGTCAGCAGATTTAATTTTGTTGGGGTTCATATTCTCACACCGTCGACTCACGATCATTCTTCTTTCTCATGCTGACGGTGAACTCTAGAATGTTGTCAGACAGAATAATTTGATGTTTGCTTGTCTCAAAGCTTTGTTTCATTCCTAAAAAACGCAGTAGGCCATCTAATTGCTTACATAACTGTAGCTTGAATTTTGTCTTGTGACATTTTAAATGTGAAGTTTTTCAAATTCCGAGTTTCCCTGCGTCGTTTGATCGCTGTATCAAAATCACAATCTTTACCGTGTGATGATACCCAGGAAACAGTGATCCTCTCTTTGTACTCTCGACGCGCAGTTATACAGCGACAATAATTTTATACAATTAACAGGCATGATATTTAGTGCGCGATTATCTCCCCCCTATTAATTCCATCATTAATCAATTCGATATCTTCTTTGATTACAGGTTTATAAATAAAAATCAAAATGTCAAAGGCCGTAAGCCCATCCCTCAAGGACCTTCCCAAGGTCGCGTTGGACCTAAAGAGTGAATTGGAAGGCTTCAATCATGGGTGTATGAAGAAGGCTGCGACCGCTGAGAAGAACGTCTTGCCTTCGGCGGAAGGTGCGTACCTCTATTATTTATTATTCTAGATTAAGATGCGAGAAAAATAGAAAAAAATTTTTCTTGCCGCCACTTTTATGGGAACAGGAAAAATAGATGGTAATAGAAGTGTTATATTATACAGCGATAATAATATGTAATAAATAAAATGATAACGCAGACGTGAGACAAGAGAAACAACACTGCGCACTTATCCAAGGAGTGGAGAACTTTAAAACAGATCGTTTGAAGCATATCGACACCGTAGAGAAGATTGTATTGCCTAATGCCCAAGGTATCAAAATCCTCACCCAAACTTCCTTCTTCGTCGATCCCATTAACAATCCTAATTGGTCAAAATATGGCTTTACCTCGTGGCCTGTTATCGCCGCAAATTTGTCGAGTTTTATGCACGTTTCAGAAGATTTTCATTAACAAATAAACAAGAGTGTTCGATTTGCTGTTTTTGTATTTGTGTCATTAGAACTAGTTCACGCCGACTGTTTTCTAAAATGGCAACGAATATCTCCATCTGTTATTCTTCGGCACAGATTGATTTATATCACTTGGTTGTCTATCTGAGTATGTTAATGGACTCCATTAGGTCTGCGATGCTAATCAGCAATGACTATTATGCTTCGGTATAATGTAATCGACTTGAACTAGACTGTTCGAGAGTTGTGGACTTGATACTTTTCTTTCATCTTTTTCGAATAACAATAATTTATAATCGATTCCTGTTGTGACAAAAAGACTAACATTTGACTATTCTATTCACAGATGTAGCCTCGGAGAAGACACAACAGACTTTGATCGCTGGAATCGAAACGTTCGACCCGGCAAAACTAAAACACACGGAAACCCTCGAGAAGTGTGTCCTTCCGGACAAAGATGGTACGTGGTCTAGTCGAAGTAGTTTTATATCGCTGCTTTTTTTTCACTCAAACTTATATTGATATTTTTCAGTTGAGCTTTTCTTCAGTGTTCACATGTATTTCAATGATTTGAGTAATATTGCTTTTTTTTATCACGACTAACGATGAGACGATCCAAGACTTCTATATTGTTGGCATGAGCACGTACATTTGTGTTAATTGTTAATTATTGTAGCTGTAAAAGCCGAGAAACAACATCAGAATTTATTGAACGGTGTCGAAAGCTTCAATAAAGCAGCCATGCGGCACGCCGAAACCCTCGAAAAGAACCTTTTACCCGACCCTCAAGGTAGGTTTACGCTTCGCCAATCGCATATTTAGAATGAAGAAGAACAACTACTTTGAGATTGATTCTATGGCTAAAAATCCAGGGATACAATGTTCAGAAAAATTGCAGAGAAAAATTCAAACACTGATGCAATTCGATAAGCGATTATTTTGCTTGCACGATTACATTTTAACGCAGATGCATGTTTTCAGTATTTTTCATTAATTTTTGTATCAAACTTAATACAGATTTTAGTTTCTGCTTTTAGTAATGCGAATAGCAAACGTAATGACTCGATGGAACTAATTATCGAGTTTCATATCGAATAACAACTCGATTGTACGATATTGGATATGAACTATCTGATATCTTGCTCAATAATAACGTATTTTTTATTCATACAGCCATCCAGGAGGAAAAGGGAAAGCAACAGCTAATTTCCGGAATTGAAAACTTTGACACGGCAAAATTGAAGCACGCAGAAACACTCGAGAAAAATCCTTTGCCCACCAAAGAAGGTAAAAATAAAGTCCAACGATTTATTTCAATGAAAATGATTGAAGTTATAATTTGATTCGGTTATTGTATAATAATTTATTTATCTATTCTTTTTATTTGTTACAGCGATCGACGCAGAAAAAGTAGCTGCCTAAATAGCGTCGGAAGTACTTAAGAACAGCATGCAGCCACCCATCATTTCTTCATTCTCTATACCCTAACATTTCGTAACTATTATTAATATGCGCCTACGCCTATCATATGAATACCGTGATAAATATAATCTCATATTTCATATTTATGATTGCCAAAATTTTTTAAATATACATACAATCTTATATCCTTGGACATATGTTTGCAAACAAAAAAAAAAAAGAAGAAGAAGAAAAACAAATGAAATGAACAAAAAAAAAATCTAATAATCTAAAAGAAAAAAAAATTTTGAAAATAAAAAAAAAAAAAAATGAAAAAAAAGTGAACTAAGTCTATAGGATATAATAAATGCGTGAAATTTTTTTTTTCTGATTATGTTTAAAGCGATATATTGTAATAAATATACATAATATCTAGCCGAGAGTGTTATTTCATACTACTAACAGCCATAAAGTAGCTGGCACATAAAAAAAGGAACAACTAACATCTAGAAAACTAAACTAAACAAGAAAAAAAAACCTACTAGATCTCATGATTCATACATGTGCAAGTAATTATGCTTTATAATAATAATAATAATGATAATATTATAATATGGCTTCATATAAAAATATATTTGTAGAGGGATTCTATTTTCGAATGAGCTGCCTCAGTACGTATGCAAAAAATATATATATATCGTGATAATGAATTTTTTTTTCTTTTTTTCTTTTTTTTTCTCTTGTATAATGATGCTTAAAAAATTTAATAATTTTGATATCGTCGATTTTTCATGTATTGTGTGCAACTTTTGTGCAGTATAATATTTGTGTAAAGATCATATTTTATATAACGGGGCTATCGTACTTTTTTATTATTCGTACATGTTGCGCATTGTCATAACAATAAAAATTATTACAATGAATAAAAGAAACAATAATAATAATTTGTATAAATATTCGAATCTTGTGTATCTCGAATTCTTTTTCTTTCTTCCTATGTCATACCTATGTATAACATTCACACATCGTTCGACAAACAAATTCAATATTTACAATTTGGATGCTGAAAAAATATAGTTTTCAAATTAAATTGGACAACTTCTCCTCATGAAAAAAAAAAGAATCGATAGCATCGATGATCGATAAGTTAGTTCAAAGCATATTTTTTTTTATATGAAATATTGCTTTGATTTCGAACACGACAAGCAAAGTTCGATATTCAAATATTCCGGATCTGGAAATCAGCTGATCTTGCGGAATACCAAAGCGACCAAAAATCACTATCAAGTTGCAAATTATATCTAGTAAAATTTATTCTGGCTAGTATATTCAAAGAAACGTGTGAAAATTTGCAATAATTTTTAAACAACTACACAAATGATCGTTTGATCAATTAAAATTGGACAATGAGAGGTTGAATCGGCCTTGAAAACATCAGCTTCCGTAATACTCACTTCGAAAATTTTTTTAGCTTCACGAATTAATTTTATTTTGTTGCATAAATTGTTATTCTTACGTTATAAGTAGAGATAATGAATAATTTCTGTGAAATAAATAATATTTATTGTAAATGTAAAAAAAAAAAAAAAAAAACTGAACACTAAATTCTCTACGGGTCATAAATATCTCATGTTTTCATAAACGCGATTTCAAGGTCGTGCGTCGGTAACCCTAGTCCGTGTCCGCGATGTATGACAACAAGCGGTAGGTACGTCGCCGGTTTCTGTCCTCAGTGTCTTCGTCGAATTCGTACATTTTCCACGGTCAATCGATCGCTGGATCGAGATATCCACTTGACTGGTGTCACTCGTCGGTACAGCATAGAAAATAAAAACAAACCGGGCTCCGGGCTGTCCTCTGTCGCGGTGTGAGTGTCTGTCTTGTTGACGTTCTTCAACGATCTCTATTTCAAAATCAACTATTCGCGTATTCCGTATCGACCAGCGATCGTCATACACCTCAAGCTATCGGCTGTAATCTGCTGTTTCGAACTAGAACAGGTAAATATCTCGATATGTATTATTCTAAACATCAAAACAACCAGACGCGGTGTTAAAGAGTGAAAATTCTACCTCCAACCACGTGGGGGATTCCTCACAATTTTTCACGAAATTCACGTAACTCGCTATCGCAGACACGTAGATCGTTCATGTTGGACTCTATGTTGAAAAAAGAGTAAAAACAAAATCAATGAGCAATCAAAGAGACGTAGAAAATCAGAGAAAATTTACAGACCAAAAACAATCGGTAAAGCGACATTTTTCAGCAATATCCGTGCGATGGATAATATATCACCCCGGAAAGCGTGCAAACGAATAGCTGAACCGGTCGACGTGTGGCTTCACTCGGAAGGTTTTTTTCGTAAACATGCGCCAAGAGAACCGACCTGCTTGTTCAGAGCCATCAGCGAGCAGGTGTATTTGACCCAGCATTTTCATCTCAGGGTCAGACAGGAGTGCGTCAAGTACATGAGGGAGAATAAGGAGCTCTTCGAAGAGGTAGAGAAACAACAGCGAATTTTTCAACCTTTTGATACTTAATTTTGTTTCTTTTTTGTCCAGAGTATAACGATACCGTTCGACAGCTATCTGGAACAGATGTCCTACTTTACCGAGTGGGGAGGACAGTTGGAGATCAAGGCAATGTCGTTGCTTTATCGGAGAGACATCGTCATGTTTAACGGACAGAGGCTTACTCGTCAGCGCGCGACTAGTAACGGGTTCGACAATATCATCTACTTGTGCCACGTTCCGCCGAAGCATTACGAAGGCGTGTATGCCAGGGAATCCATCTCCACCGCAGGCTTCTGCCAATGTGATTACTGGTTGATTAACTTATTCGTTTGTTTTTATCCACAGTTACAATGATTGATAATTGAGACTTTGTTCCAGCGATCGTTTATCAAACTCTCTACAAGGACGTATTTGAAATGGATGACGTCGATAACACGGTGTACAAAATGCTACGCGGACGTTCCGGCAACGTTTCGCACGATCAATTGTACCTGAAAGAGAATTTAGAAATCAGAGATCAACTGGGCGTCGATCTGTTCAACAAACTTGAAAATAACGGAGAGGAAGGGGAGGAATCGCAGAGTCCGACAAAGTGCGTCACTCCGTTTCCGTACAGAATTGCCAAGGCCTTGCATCCCGACATATATCGCAACACTGATTTCGATATATGGCACGAAATTAGAAGAGGTAGACATCAAACTGTGCGAAACTAATAATTAACGTTAAACATGAACTGAATTTTTTTTCCGATTTCCACAGAGGTGAGAAACTCGGGGTGGACGAGATACAACGGTTCCGATCTCCAGGTGGGCGGCAAGTGTCTGGTCCTGATGGATACGAAAGAAGACGAGTTCGACAATGCTAACAATAACTCGGTCCGTCCTATCGGGGAAAAAACGGTGAAAGACGCGAATGGAAACGAGCAGAAAAGCAGTCCCAAAAAATGTGGAAAAAAAGATCCGTTGGTCTGCAGCGGCCACATACAGGAAATGGGAAAAAACGAAGGACCAGTTGTTGTTTTCATCGAAGAACTTGGCGAAAAGAAAACTGTGCCTTATTCTTCGTTGAAACCGATCACTCCTAAGAAGAACAAACAAACTAATTGGCCTGTTATTAGTCATAAGAGAAACACCGCCTTCGAACCGAGCAGTGAGTATATTTCTTATATTCAGATGAATAATTAGCTGATTGATGAACTCTAAACCGAATCCTTCTTTGATATTGTTCACACAGATCAAAAGTGGAAGAAGTCCAACTGGTACGGAAACTCTCGAAAGATAAAAGATCTGGCAATAAATTTGAACTCATTGACCACGACTCAAATTGACAAGAATAATAACAAAATTCATAGCCAAGACACGAACCAGTGGGACAATGAATCCGGGTAAACACGCTTTGCTTTTCCCATTTCTACAAGTAACAACTCTCGATTTTTCTCTGTGCTCCAAATATCTAATTGCAGTATTCGGAGGAATTTGAATTATTTGAGTGAACAATTTCCCTTCTTTCCAACAGGCACAGCGACGAGTCATCTTTGTTGTACAAAACCTACACCATGGAGGGACTCACCGCTTATCAAGGCTATGCAGTAAACGTAAGAAAGAAATTGTCCACTTGAATTTAGAAAAAAAAAAACAACAAAACAATGATACTAGCAAGGATAACGGTTTCACTTCTTTTTTTCAGACATCCATCGACGTTTTGCCAGTCTCGGTTGTGTTGGACAATCCGACTGTTACCGAATCCCTGCAATTTGAAGCATCGAAGAGGGAGGAAAACAACGCTGCTAATAATGCCAATGCTCCTGAGAAAACAAAGATTGCCAGTGATTTGCCTGAGAAACAACCTTCACCTACCCCTGCATCTACCCCAACACCGGAAATGGTACCTCAGGCTCCGCAGAACTGTAATCGCAATACACAGAATGAAATCTACTATCCACAGCAGAGTGGTAGGTGTTTTTACATAGCTGAATAGACCCATTCAATTATCATCTGAAATAAAATGTCTGAGATCTTGCGACTTCGCTACATCGACAAGGATAAATTCTCGAACTCTTTTACAGGAGTAGCGCCATATCTTCCAGGAACCGGTGGCGTTTACTATCCAGCAACGGACTGCAGCATAGCGCCGTCGCCTCAGTACTTCATCGGCAACGGTACTTCTTATTCGCCACCCTCTATGGATTCCCTGCATCCTGTTAGTCAGGGAAATCAAGTACTGCAGCCCTTTAATACCGCTGCTCAAAAAAGCGTGGAACCCAACTACAGCGATTTACCGTTGTCAGATTTGGCTACTGTGAGATTCTTCTATAATTTGGGAATCGAAGTAAGAACTTAACAAATACGGCCACTTTTATCGGCATCACTGAAATCTTGAAGCAGCTAATGATCGCAGATTTTTTCTTCCTGTTATTTGATTAAATTAATATTACAAAAACTTTTGTACGCTACAGTATTTCCGGGCTAGTTGCGGTTGGGTGGGGTGTGGAACAAGCCAAGCAATGACATACGGAACATGCTACATTTCACAAACGAACGCTGGCCACAACCAATACAATAATCCATCTCCAAACAGTTTGCCAGGTGAGCTAGATCCAAATTACGTGGAATCGTGACTGACCTAACGAATAGAGTAATCAGGATTTTGTATTGTTTCAGTCAACGAAGTCCTCCCGGTAGGCGAAGAGGTGTCCCAGCTGACTCAAAACGTGCAACAAAAGCTCGCGATCGCACAACACCACGCAGAGCAGCCTCCTTCAAATCGTGAATACTCACCCAACAGCGGAAAGGGTCAGGGAAGGGGTTTGAACCCGAATAATCACGGTTCTCAAAACCCGATGAACAGAAACGATCAGCAGAATATTTCTCAGAACAGATCATCACCGCATAATGCACCTTCTTCGTACACACAGAACAACGACAAAGTCAAAGAATCTCCGAACAAAGACAATCAGCGAACAATCAGAAACAGCTTGGCTCCGCGATTCAAGAAAAATTTCGACGGTTTGTTGATATTGATGTTTAATTTGAAAATAAATTTTCATTGATTGAACGATTCACTCTATTTTTGAGGAGTTGATAAATCTATAAATAACATTTGAACTATTTTAATAGGTCGGTACCGTAATTCCCGACAACAACAACAGCAGCAGCAACAATCGTATCAGCATCAACAAAATGTTGGAAACGTTGACGTCCAGAGTTCGAAGAACGTCGGACCTCAAAACTCGCATGGCTCCGAAGGACCGCCAGCTCCTGTTCCTACTCCTGCTCCTGCTCATAATCCGTCTGCTAATAGCGGAAATAACGCCATGTATCAGAACCCTGTGGGTCAAGTTCCGTATTCGCAGCCGCCGATGTATACCACTGTGCCGTACTATCCACCAGAGACAGAACCGTCCTTCCAGAATTCCTATTATCCGTCAAATCAAGGGTTTACCATACCTTACATCCCCCACTCGGACATATCTGATGGTAATAACGTGAATCATTACCCGCCAAATATCTACCAAGGTGGCGAGAGCTATGGACAACCGTATCCCATGTACCCGCAATACGTTTATCCTCCGGGAATGTATCCCACTATTCCTCAGCAAAATACTCCGGAAAACTGGTACGCGATGCAAGGACAGACTCAGTCTATGCCTGTGCCGCATTACGTCCAGTATTCTCCGACGCCCACGTCCATGCCAACCTCGCCAAACGCACATCAGAACTCAAACGTCTCGAAATAGTTTTAAATATTCGCTTACTTCGTTGGTTATTACTTTTGCGGCAGAGTGTGAATTTTTTTTTTTCGATATAATTGACATCGTTTTTATAAAAGAACAGGTGCCGTCTACCTCATATTGAAGTATATTCAAGAGTATCGAATGAATGATGGTTTAAGTTCCTATTAAATGTTTTTGAAAACTTTTTTTCTTGAAACTTTTGTTAGATTAGTAGTCATTGATAGTTGTCTGAACAAAACTAAGTTGTGTGATAATACCGTAATATTGATCTCTGTGAACACTAGTTCAGACTAGTTATTTATTCTCGCAATGGCTAGAAAATGTTATAGTATATGATGATGCAGTCAAAGCTAATGACATCAAGCTGTAGTATTCGTTATCGTTAGTGTTTTTATACCGTGGCATCAGACTAAAGTTACTATGATCGTTAAACGATATTAAAGAATATTTATCATAAAAAATTAATATTTATATTATGATCAAGTACTTTATCTGTGATAAATATTTGACCATATTGCTTATAAATCCTATTACATATATAAAAATGTTATTTTCTTCAGAAGTTAATATTGAGTCTATATATAAAAAAAAAAAAAAAAAAAAAAAAATTTGGTTAAATTTTCAAGCGTACAAAGTACCAATGGAATCAATTTTCACATAAACTTTGTACCCTTGAGACTTTTGATATATTCTGGAATAGAATCATATTGTTGTGTGGATGAAATTAGGCGACCATGCATAGCTTTACGAAGACTAAAGAAATTCAAGCAGATTAACAAAAAAAAAGTAGACTGAACATGTTTGTGTCCATGTATTCACCTAGAACAATATCAATTTAGACAAGACATAGAAACCCTAAATGTCACAATTCTATTGCTGATAACTACTAAATGACTATAACAGTTCTCTACTCTTACGTCAATGACATCTTCAAATATCTGTATTAGTTTTCGGATCGCTTTTATGTATAATTTAGTTGCAAACTGTAGTTTGAAAAGGAAGACTATAATTTGATTGTTATACTTGTCTTTCCCAAACTCCTGATTGGAATCGATATCGTTCTATGATTGATCTAGAATCAGGTTTGGGAAATACATGTATAACAAAAAAAAAAAAAAAAAAAAAAAAAATTAATAATTCTTTGAAAAAAGTATGTTACATCCGTTACTATAAGAGCTTCAACGCAATTTCTTTCTACTTTTATTTAAGTGACTATTTAGTTTATCCGTATAACAAATAATGTTTTTCAATCTTATTACAACTTTGCCATAGAATTTTGCAGTAAATAAACAAACATACACTCGCTCTACGTAAACTACATGTGTTGGAATCATTCGTTTAACAAATTTCATGAACTGCCCCCTCCTGCAGGTATAATAAAAATTGTAGCATTAAACATAAGTTGAAAATCAGCAACGCCTACTATTTGTGGGGAGTTTTCATCCAAATGGGACAGGATTCAGAGTCTGACATTCTTAGAAATGCTGAGGAATCCTTGTTAATTTACATGGATAAAATTATTTTGGTAAATATTAGATAAAGAATGAAACGAGAAGAATAAATAATGTTGTGAAGACCCTCCGTAAGGTGTGAAGGAATTGAATAGAAATTCTTTCAAACTGTTTATTATAAATAGTAAAATTACAGCAAGGTACAATAATTTCTTGCCTAGTTACAGTCTTAAAAAATATACTTCCATCGTTGCAAGTTAGTGTCTGGACGAACTATAATGAATCCAAAGATAAAATAACAAAAAACAAGTAAAAAAAAAATAACATAAAATAAAACAAAGGCTTTGTTTTTCCTGCACTCTCACATATTTGGTCTGACCGATGTTATTAGGTTCCCTGAAATTTCTCATATGCGTTATTTCGCCTGTGGTACCATACCTTAAAGGCTGCATACGCTCTGACCTTTGTTCTTCAACTTGTCTAAGCCTATGAAACAGCCTATCTCTACTTGTGAATGAACGAGCTTCTGATTCACAATTTTGTGATGCGGCTTGTGGTATCCCCGCCCTTCTGAGTTTTGTACTGCTCGATTCAACACCCATAGAATAAGTGCCCCCTCTAAGAATGGGAACACAATTGGGACACATACAAAGGCCGGTTTTTTTTATTATAGAACTATCTTTCTCTGTAGAAGAACGAGCTTCCGGTTCTAAATTGTTGAATCTTGTTAATGGCACCATCGGTCTTCTGTTTTTTGTACAATTCGGATGAACACCCACAAAATCCATTCCCACTGCGAGACTGAGAACACAATAGGGACACATGCAAGGACCATTTGCTCTAATTGTAGAACGTTGCGGTAGTTCTTCCCTTCTTTGATATTCGTAGTCTCTGGAAAATCGTGAATATTGAATGATATTGCCTTGATCAATGTTACTGGTGACTTCGAACTCTGCTACCGAGGTTTTCACAACTTTCTCTTCTGAATGTTCACTTGTGGATTGCAGCAATCGCAGTGTTTCATTCCTGTGCATTTTACTGTTGATATGTTCCTCTATATTCCGATATACGTTAGAGATCTCAATAAGACAAATTGTACAGCTACGAGCGCCGTTCTTTACGTTACTGATAAAATATGGTAATTCGGATACAATTTTGTACGCTTTCTTGTGATATTTACCATTAACGTGCATATCTATGTTATGGGGATTATTCGGAACCTTAACACCGCAAAGAGTGCACATGCAAGCACCACCTTCCCCGATGCGAATACAATCCTCCAATTCTACCCTATTTCGCGTTTCTCTGGCTCTCAAGACTACAGAACGAATTTGACCAATGTTATTTGTTTCTCTAATATTTGTCCCAGCTTCGACTCCAAGTGAATCTCTAGAATACCCTCGATTCTGCAGAGCGTTGATTTGATTTTTGTAATTCATATCTCTCAAGTACTTCGTCGTCTGTGTTATTGGATTCTTTTTCTTTCTAATATTCGAAGCATAGGTTATCAAGGTGTCCAGTGGCTTCAGCAAGTTGCCAGCATCAGTTCGATCGAGATAGTACTGTCTTCTTGAACAGTGTCTTACGTCTTGAATGTGATCAGTAACGAGGGCCTCCCTATCGCTTTTGATTATCACCGAGTCGCAATACCTGCATTGAAGACTGTCAATATGTAAAACGATAAAGTCCGTGTCAACATTGGAAGAAAGACCCTGCACGATGCCAAAGAATAATTTATTGTATTTATGTCGTTTGGTCGTCGAATGTTCGAAAACATTTTGCATTGGAATATTCAATTTACAAATTTGGCAAAAAATGAATCCCCACTCCCGTGCATTTGTGTAATAATCGGTTAAATCAATCGATTTCATGTATTGCAGTTGAATGGTGTCAACCGATGGTATTGAAGCTTTGTAATTCATGGCTTCGTTGTTCAATCTTCGAACTGCAATATAACAGGTGGATGTGGGTCAGACGGTGATATTCCCTCGAACGAAAAATCTGTAAATCATTTTCGTAATACATTCATACTGATACGTATCTATGATAGTGTATATTAGCGATAAATTATAACTTACTTCACTAGAAGAAGAAATGCCCCGACATAACCTAAAATTCAATTCCGTACATTAATTTATTTCCAACAATGAGGGAGAATATTAACTTATGGGAAAACCAGTGGCTTACAGCAACACAATTCAGTCGGCAGACGTGATCCATCTGGTTTGAAAAATAACGCCGGCGAAATTTTCGTCGGTGCATCTCACGTCACTTCGACGTATCCACAGATATAAGTATATAACTATATCTATGCACTGCGCGTCAGCGCTGGCCGCGGCCGCTTTGCGGAGTTTCAAGTTTGCAAGATTTTTTTCGAATCATGTTCATGCTGCCACGTAAGCTCGGGAAAACATGACCATTAATTGAGGAATAAATAAATGTTTCAATTCTGGAAAATGCAAATTTATTTGTATAATACATATATCACACAAAATAAAGTTTCTTTTATTATTTAAACGCTATATTTCAGACATTATTTAAATTTAAATAAAATATAATAATCGGTAGGAATAAGTATTTAAATTCAAGTGTATAAGGAACAATTGACAAAAAGTAATAGTAGTTAAATCTAAGTTAAAATTGAGCCAACCTAAACTATTTTCATAAAAATTTACCGATCGAAATGATCGAATTTCTGCAGCACAGGGTTTTCTTTTCATTCTGAAGACGAAATTCTTTATTTTCTATACATGATTTCTGTTCATTTCTGGCTTTGTCAATTAGTCGTCGTATTATTATTTAAAAAAATCTAAATCTATATTCTATGGATTGAGTTTGAAAATCTCAGGTGTTGTAGAAGTTATGATAATGCTTAGGTCTTTCGAATATGCTTGTTGCTATAAATATGAGTAAATTCTTTAGATTTGGGATATATTTTCTCACAAATTTTACACACCGAAAGCTTTTCAACCTCTTCGTATCCAATTAATCGTTCGTCAACTCTCTGCATCATCGCTAGATGCTTCTTAGTTCGGACATGAACGTCAGAAAGCGTGGAGATTACTCTATGGCATATTTTACACGCCCTAACATCACCTATCTCAACTATATGAACTAATCCACTATCTACATGCTTTGACAATACACCTGTTTGCACATTTCCTGCATTAGTACTCGAACTGGGCTCAGATGTTTGGGGGATATTATCTTTGTGGTTTTTACTGTTAACATGGTCCGTGATTAAACTATGTTCTGGCAAAAATATTCTGCAAAGTTTACATACGATGTGATGCTCAATTGAACAGATATAATTTGATAAGTTGTGCCCGTTGAGGTAGACTGTATTTAGTACATCTATTTTTAAATGTTGATTTTTCTGCTTGTGCATTGGACATTCATTGTGTTCTTTTATAATAACTTTGTCGTTTGGCATCGATATTAGACAAGTTATGCACATGTAGGTGTCAGTCTTCACGGTGCAAGGAAGTGTTGGTATGTCGGCTGGCAACACTGACAGTGGCAATGATGTTTTCGATTCCTCCAACTTCAATTTCCGGCATGTAGATTCGTTTATTTCCATCATTTTTTTCGTGTGTTCTTTACCATTAATGTGTTCAGTGGTAGAAATTTCCGAAATTTCCATACCACAAGGTCTGCATGTGTATCTCCCGTGTTTCCCGATGCTGAAATAACTTGGTAATTCTATTCCGCTTTGTAATTGTGGAAGACTGCGTTGATCAATGTTATCAGTTGCTTTTATGGTTGTCGTGATTTCTTCTGTCTTACGAGAACTGGAAATCTGCACAGGCTCTGGCGTTGGTTCATTAGTCATTTCTGGCTCTCTGCTGTCCGGCGTCATACCTTTGATTTCCAAATTTTTACTCGTGCTGGGAAGTACTGGCATTGCGGCAGACAACACAGACGCTGGCAATGATGTTTTGATT
>JAFFZH010014493.1:0-10897 GCA_018420115.1 Euura saliciscinereae
AGCGTTTGAAAATTCCAAGTGTAAATCATATCGAGGTCACGTGACTTTCATTTCACCTTAAGAATATGATTTAATTATACGTTCGATGACATGTGCATAGTTAGATTTACACGTAGAATATCTGTGAGAGATCAAAGTTATTTTATTACGTATGTATGTTGAATATAAAATAAAGTTTTTGTTTTGTAAGAACAACAGTTGATCACATATTCGTCGTATCACGTTTCTCCAATTTTCTCAGGTGCTTTTTCTTCATCTTCTTTATCTTGGCGGTATTTTTTATCTGAAACCACAACAATAACAAACAATCATCAACAAGCCTTAGGGGATATAAATTCGATTCTCGACTTCAATGAATATCGATTTTCGCTTTATTTGCAAAGGGTGACTCACAACTTGGACGATTTCGCTCTTCTTCCTGTTCTCTTCAGCCCGTTTCAGATTCTCGATTCTTCGTTGTTTCTTTCCTTCTCTGTCTTCCTGTCGTTTGGCTATCACCGCTCTCGACATCTCTTTTACCTGTTTCAACTCCTCTCTCAATTTTTGTTTCTTTTCAAAGGAAAGTCGGGTGCCACGTGTTTTTATTATCGATGAAAATCTGGAAAAACGGTTATGGTTAGGATAAGAAAATCTTTGCTAATATAAATACGAGGCTATGTACCTCGTTCTTGGCTCTTTCCAAACTCGTCCAGATTTTGGCTTTCCTTTCGGCAATACGGTCTGTTTATCCGCCAGTTTTTCCAATTTATTCACCTTTTTCGTCTTAATTTTTTCAACTGGTGCTTCTTTATTACGCGACAGATCGTCCATGCGGAGAATCACGTCTCCTTTAACCTGGGTCATTCTCAAAACACACGATGTACAACTTTTGAGGTTATACCTTATCAAGTTCTCGCAGACAAAACACACGCGGTTTACGGTTAACGTTGAGGCCTGTGTGAAATTTTGTGTACTTCCGTAAGATCGATCGATAACGCCGCCCGGTCGATAAGTCGGATTTGACTTACTAGTACCGCACCACTGCCGACGGATGTCACTCAAATCGCGTTCGCGTTCAGAGCTTATAACCTACCCTCCACTGATCTCTGTTAGTATATTAGAGATCAGTGCTACCCTCCTTTTTTCTTAAGGTGAAACGCTAGCTGATCATTTCCACTTGGAATTTTCAAACCCTACTCAAGCAGCCAAAACAGATTCGATTGATGTGAAATTGATATCAGTGACGTAAAAAGAGTCAACGAAGGGCAAGACGAATTTTTTTTTCCGAAATTCGGAACACGTAATGAGAATTTTGTATAACAATATTGTTCTGTGACCCCAGGAGGTGCTGCCCCTCGTGGAGATGGGCAGCACTTCCTTGGATTGCAGAACAATATTGTTAAAAAACGTTGATTACGTCTCGATTTTCGGAAAAAAAATTCGTCTTGCCCTTCGTTCACTCTTTTTACGTCACTGATATCAATTTCACATCAATCGAATCTGTTTTGGCTGCTTGAGTAGGGTTTGAAAATTCCATGTGTAAATCAGCTAGCATTTCCCCTTAAGAGCATGCTCCAGTCAGTCTTTACCGACCGTGCCTGGTTTTTACTTGTTTTCACTGATAGCAAAGCCTACGTATCACAATGGCGGAAAGAAGGAGTTAGCGCAAGTCTAAATTGCATTATATCGACCGAGGCCTAAAAATGTTCGAGATTCAAAAAATCATAACTCGGTCGAGAATGGTCGTAGGACGAATTTTCAAAAACTGGAATACGCTCAAAAGTCTCAACTTTCCGTCATTTTTAGAAAATTGAAGCGTCGGCCATTTTTTCGAAAGTTATTGCATTTTTTTTGCCTGAGTTATCGACATTTTTCCCAGAAAAAGTTTCAAAAACTTTGACGCTTCGTAGGATGAGAACCACTTGTCGTACGGCTATGATTAAAAAACGAATTTGAAGCTTAAAATTCTCCATTCCGAATGGATGCTTCATTTCCAAGATCCGGGCGACCGTTCCGGAACTGTCCGATTTTTAACGCGGACTTGTAAATCCCAATTCGGACAGCCTGGCGTTCTTCCGGTCCGAGCTTCTCGAAAATTATGCGATTGGTGTGGTCCTTGCGCGTATTCGCTGATCGAAAGTCTCCTCTTTCCATTGGTTTTTGGAGAATGGAGCTACGACTTTCCGTTCTCGAGTTATTCCTGTTCAAAGTGGAGATTTTGATTCATCTACGAGCGCCACTATAACTATACTAACCACGGGACGGAAGCAGACGTTTTTTTTTTTTTGGCGAGCACCGATTTTGCAGAGCGAGTTGCAGTTGAGTGAACACGAGTTCTGCAAAATGCGTGAGACAAAACGCGCCTGCTTCCTTCCCATGACACATATGTATGTTATTTTCTATCACATATGCACTAAAAACGAGTGAAAGTAAGGTTAGAACCACGAGAACGGTTTTCTCCACTGGGGGCAGCACTTTCTTAGTTTGTTTTATCGTCACGAGAGTTTTTATCCCTGCTGCTAGATTTTTTTTTCCCTCTGGCAAGTTGTTATCCCGGTTCATTGCTCCGGTCAAAGAACTGTGGCTTCCATTCCGTTGAAGAGGACGAAAAACACGAGTTTTTATTGCATGTGTGGTAAAAATAACCATCTTTTGTACTTTACATTCCTATACATATATGAACCGATAGATGGGACGATGCTCCTAAGCCATCTTCTGTACGATTATTGTACCTCGAAAAAAAAAATAGAAATCGGCTTATCTTCGAAGTGTATGGGCTACTTTAGATTGTTTACTACATACTTCACGGCCGCTACACCGCCACCCGTTTCTGCATCATCCATAATTCAAGGGTCAACCTGCTTTAATACTTTGGAATAAAAAAGATAAAATAAAACTAAGGTGAACGTACCGATAACAGTACACGAATTTGAAGCTGGACAATCCCGGTATGGCCGAACGCTTTCTGGGTAAGAGATTGGTTGAAATCGTCCAAATCGATGCGTAACCATCTACTGGTACGTTTACCTCAAAACTGAGATCTCTCTGTGTTACTGATTTTTACCGACTGCGGGACATGAGGCGACTCGGTCGATACGGTCGCATTCGTTCACGCAACGAGGTGGTCCATATAATATTGAGCGGCGTTTTTCGATTTGAAAAGAACAACCAGCTTGGGAACTTTGAAGAATGAGTTTGAAAATAACGTTTATGTGGCATTGATAGAAATATTTCTGTGGACTTTCTAGGATAAGACAATGATGTTCAAATTTCCAACTGCTTATTGATTGCAATTCATTGGTCCTCATAGTCACGGATTTGGGTATATATGAACAAATGAATTATGGACATTGATAACTTGTCTTGGTAAATACCAACAGCACCCTGCGAAAAGATGATAATAATTCTCAATTTCATTGTGGCGTCTTTGATTCCACTCGCTTTCTGAATGATTTTTCGTAGAACGAAAAGAAAAAAATTACAGTCTGCTCTCTGAGTAGTGCCGGTGATGAGCGTTTAGGGGAGTATTTTTCCTGGAACTAAGGTACCCCTACCACTACCGCGCGTTCGAGTCGTCGGAATTCGTTTCGGTCTCTCTGAGTAGTGCCACTCCGTTGGCCACGCTCTTTCAATGAGCCAGCGTGTGGCACTACTCAGAGAGTCGAATACGAAACTCGAGGTGAGCCGGTAGTTGGGGTCGCGTTCGAGCGAGGAAGCGGCATTACTCAGAGCGGCACTACTCAGAGAGCGGACTGTAGTTAGGATAAAACGACATGGTCAAGATCAGCATTGTCATCACATCGTTGACCGAAAATATGACCAGATAACTGAAAGATACGAAATCTAATAAATATCAAGAATAGACCTATCAAAGTATTATTTCAGGTTCAATTTGTGAATTCAAATGATGTGCCTGAATCCACAAATTCACCCAAATGAAACGGTGGAGCCATTCACATCTGATTCAGGTGATTAACTCGAAACTGGGATCCAAATCCCTAAAAAAATCCAGAGCGTCTCAGACTACTTTCAAACAATCGAGGATCCTTGAAATGGGTCAGGTAAAAACAACGGTATTTGGTACGAATATATGAGATATAATATAATTTTCTACGTGACAGATATTGTTAGAATTTTCATCATACCCAACTAGGAATAATTGCGAGTTGCAACGCCCCGTATAAAATTTCATCCGTACATCAGTGCAATGTATGATTATTCTGTGTGCATGTGTGTAACAAAACTTTCTAGGATAACAAGTATGAATGTAAAATCGGGGACATGGATCGCACAGCGTCCATTCGGCACGTCCCCTTCATTTTTTTTGGATTTGCTCTGTTTCTACTTATGATTAATACTTAAATGTACATCAAGTTTGCTTCATACCTGATTGACAATATATCTATATGTGATGATATTTCGATATGAATGAATATATTATTACTTCATACGTTTATTCAAAAGTAACTATGACTCCATAAAACGATGGAGAAATATTTAATAGCTATAAACAGTCAACACCGAGAGTAAAGCTCCGTTTTCGTGCATCTTCGTTGACTTAGAAAATACGCGAGTTTAGATAGTAAACAGATCCAAAAGGCTGACAAAAACGACTCCAAGGACAATAATTTATTTCTTGAGCAGACGTTTCATGTCTTTATTCTGTCTTTCTATTGTAATATCAGCTTTTTCCGTCTTTTCGCTAACTCTTTCGATCAAATCATTCTGCGAATCAATTTCCTCAGTCAATCCAACGGCCAGTCCTTTGAGCCTGGCCAGTGACCCGCTCATTTCGTCTAAATTCTTCTCCAATATAGCGCTGACGTTGTTTACCGGACCGGTTTCTTCCTCCTCGTCCAACAATCCTCTGATACGCAGACCAGGATGAGTCGACGACATGTTGCTTTGCACCCGATCCAAGGAATCGGACAGCGGCGAAGCAGAAAGTGATCCTGAACTAGTAGATTCTGGGAGTCTCAAACTCCCGCCAGAGGGAGGAGGACTGTCGATAGACTTTCCACTAAGATAATTCTTCAAGCTACCAAATACACTCTTTATTCCTTGGATGTGTTTCTGACTGAATCTCAACGTGCTGTTTATGTCGTCCAATCTCTGCTCGGTTTTCTCCAGCTGTTCTCTTTGTCTGATCAGTTCCTGCAAAAAGGAGAAAATCGCTCCGAGTCACGTATCAGAGACTTTTGAAACAGTGAGTTCAACGAGTTCTAAACTTCGTCACTAGACAGACAAGAAACAAAAGAGAGTTACCTCAGCTGTGGCAGCACCGATTTGCTCAGAGTCTCGTAAAAGCGAGATCGACCTTTCAGACGATTGTAAAGTCCGTTGTTCGATGGCCTTTTTGCGTTCCATCAACTGATCCCGTTGTTGTATCAGATCGTTTTCGTAATTATTGTCGTAATTATTGTATGACGTTGAATAATTACTCGACGAAGAGGGTGGCTGCGATCGCGGCGGTGCACTTCGCAAGAATGTTTCATCGTCAACGTCATCTTCCAACGCGAAAAACGGGTTCTTAGGATCACTCAAATAATGACGACCTGCCATTTTCACGTTTTGAAGTGTCCACAGACTACGATGTTCGGCTCTCCTCAAGGCCGCTGCCCGACTCGTATCTCTATCTCTCTTGTTATATTCTACCAATGGAAACACAGGCACGATTAATATATCGCGAGGACAGGATAACCTCAAATTTTATCAGCTGACAACGACCCGTCAACTAGTGCGTCAACTTTGGTGTGGTGAGTCAGTGGTGACTTGTATCGCGTAGCCGTTCCCCCACCGAGAAACTGACTACTGCGCAGAACGACTGTGCGCTTGTGGGATAGCGATGGACCGGAACGGAATCGGAATCTAGGGAGTTTTCGGAGAATTGGTCATATGGGGGTTGTCTAGGGGATTTTTAGGGGGAATTGAGATGAATTCAGAGGATTATCACTTTGACCACCTGGCAAAACTGCAGTGTTGCCAGATTAGGGGATTTCCCCCTAGATTCAGGGGAATTTCATCACGTTTAGGGGACAAACAGGGGAAAGAATTGTTCAGGGGATTTTCTGGGGGATTTCAATATTCCGAGAATTGTGCTTTTTCATCGCCCTTGAACTGAAAAACTCATCCTCAAACACACCAATTTCGAGTATACCATAACGAATCAGTCATTCTGAAGGAATTTATAAAATTTTATCTGGTTGTACGAGTACTTTAGATCTCGGGAAGCAAAAACATTTCTTGAAATCACCGCCATTTTTTCTTAAATCATGGTCCCGCGGACCTCTGTTTGATTGGCGCGGGTTGTCTAGGGGATTTTTAGGGGGAATTGAGATGAGTTCAGAGGATTATCACTTTGACCACCTGGCAACACTGCAAAACTGTTCCCTGCTGTCGCCAACCGCTACGCGGCGCTGGGAGTGGTGTTCCCTGTCGGTGGGAGTGGTTACAACGGAAAAATTTGAAAGACCCTGCTCGAAGCCCGTAAACATCGTGCGCTCGTCGAGCTTGGCGTCTGAACGATTCGAGATATTGGAGAGGATTGTAACGTAGATAAAATGCCTCGGTGTATTGTGCTAGGTTGTACGTCGGGATATGATAGTAATCACGAGAAAATGTCATTTTTTCGCGTGCCTAGGGACTCGTGCATGAGAAACAAGTGGCAAGATGCTATTCGAAGAAGAGATGTTTTACTGACTACCAAACACTGTCTCTGCGAAAAACATTTTCTCAAAAATCAGATCAGATGGAAAAACGAAATTAAAGATGCCGATGGCAACGTGCTCGGCGTGGTAAGCATGATTTTTACATTCGATATGGCTGAGCTGATCTCAAATTTGTATCATATACACTCTATCTTTCTTCCAAGTCTGAGTTGAAAGTACCACGACTACAACCCGGGACTATTCCAACAGTATTCCAATGGACGAAAAATCTTGAAGATGTAGCGACGTCAGATTCCCAAAGTTTGCCTCAAGATCTTCAAGTTGCCTGCAGCAGTACGCCTGACGATATTGCTAATGAGCCAGTATGTTATAATTTGTATCGCTAATGATACCGTCGGATAACATGAAGTTGCTATAATACTTTGTTACAGGTGCACGATAATGTCACAGAGTCCGTATCGTCGCAGTCATCGTATGAATCTCCAAGGCCCAAGTTGACAATACAAAGCCTCGTTGATTGCGCGATTCGCTTACCAACGTCTTGGTCTAAGCAGGAAGCAATTTGTGACGGATCACGCACTGTATTCTTCTATACCAGTGCTTGCTGCACCGTCAAAGGATCTCACTCTATAAAGACCATGAGAGAAGTCCTTTTGACAGACAATATGCAGCTTAAAATCAATGTTGTTGGACAGAGTATTGATTTGCATAGCATCGGAGTGAGTGATGAACCTATTGGTGATGTACAGCAATTGGAAAACACGTTACACAAAATAGCAAGTATGAAGATGTGCGCTGGCTGTGTGGTGGCTGATTTTTCACAAAAAGCAGGGTCGATAGTATCGTATGAGGACCAAGTCGGTGTGTTGAGGCACAAGAAATGTCCGTTGTTATTGTCCGATAAAAATCACTGCACGTTCTGCCTATGCCTCAAAAAGAGTATCAAGAGAAGTCAACTTCGGCAGAAAAAGTTGGCGAAAAGAAAGAGAATACACATAGAAGCGTCTCCGACTGAACAGAAACTCTTAAACGATTTTCGCATGAAAAGAAAAGGAGCACTCAACGGTAAAGCACGTGCCGTACGTACTCTATGCAAGAGCAGGATAGAGTTGGAGAGCAAACAAAATGGGATGAAAAAAATGTGTAATAAGAAACTAGCAGATATTTTAGAGGCAGAAAAAGTCCCGACAGCGCAAAAACAGGCTATCAAAGAGATTTTGGAAGTTTCAAGAATGAAAAGTTCAAAGGGCCGAAGGTACTCTGAACACTGGCTACTCTTGTGTATCTTATTACACATGCGGTCTCCCCGCGGATATAGATTTGTGATGGATCAAAAAATTTTGCCTCTGCCCTCGGTACGCACTATTCGAAGGTAAATATTAGTTTATAGCCTAATATGACGCTGTGACTCGGCTAATATCGGTGAAATAACAGTATTACTGTATTAACAGGTATCTCTCAATGACCGATACCAAGTGTGGCTTCGACCCCAATTTTTTCAAGTTATTTGAAAAATTCCTTTCTGAAAAAACAGAGCTTCGGAAGCGTGCTCTGTGACTGGATGAAATTGGGACTCGAAAAAGCGGGAGCGTAAATATCACGAATTTGTAGGGACTTGTAGATATGGGTGAAGATGGACCGAAACCCCAAGGTCTGAACGATAAAGCCGACTACGGCCTTGTCTTGATGTTCCAACCATTTGCTGATACCTATGCTCAATCTATTGGAGTATTTGCATCAAGCGGTTCAGTACATGGTGAAGTAATAGCACAAATTGTTATAAAGGCAATAATACTTCTACTGGAAAAAGCTGGAGCCGTGTAAATTGCAGCTTTGTGACCATATATGTTGCTTTATTTTGCTAGAAATTTGTTGGCTGCGTCTGGCAAGTTGGAGGTTCCAATGATCATCTTACTTCTTCCACCTTCCTCCAAATCTATAAAATGCTCCCACTTTTCGGCATCCTCAAGCCTCCAGCTTGATAAATAATATATGAATAAATAATATATTTTATTATATTCTTCGATTGCAGTTTAAATGACCAGATCCCTCCCCAATATCCAAGGCAATTCATAAGCCGTGACGAATTTTTATAGGATCAAAAATTAGGAGACCGTGAGCTTCTAACTTGAAAAAGATTTTTTTGCTCTGAATCTCATTAAAATTAATTAGGATCGAAAAATTTATAGCGATTTTTGTTTCATCTCAAATCATTTTTACTTGTAATTCAAGTCAGAAAAATTTGTTCATTTTAGGTTCAATGATTCGAATATAATTATCGAAACAAAAAAAAAAGGAAAAACTGCTAGATGTTTCCAGATTCCAATTTTGAAGGAACTAAAATTTACCACCAAAACCAACAAATAAAGATTGTTGAACCCTTATTGTAGAACAATTGTTACGATATCTAAATCACCCGTAGTGTTTCAGACTTCTAAATGGAGTAAAATCATTTCTGGAAAATGAAGCGAATTAATAGTTTTCAATTCCTTTATATACGTTGTGGAATCAACGGCCTTTTTGAAAAATAAATTCCAAAGCTCTCGGATGATAATTGATTAGATTGCTAAACAATCGGCAGACTGCTAACCGATAGGAAAGACAAAAAGAGAATGTTGAAAATCGTGTTGCTCCAATTCCAGTTTCAAATCACTCAACTCTTTTTCTACGTTTGTAATGTATTCTAAAACCCACGTGTCGTACATTTCCGTTGGATTAAGTGTTCCTAAAGCTGTAGATTTGGAAGTATCACATAAAATGAACGAAATTCAGGGAACTAAAACTCCGTATAACTTTCAGCCTCTATGAATATACTCGACACCCGGTATGATAGCGATCCGCGATTTCAGTTTCCCGCCAATTTTGCGCCTGCGCAGTCCGGGTCAATGCCGAGTGTATTTAATTTTCGAATGGCGTCATTGGACGGATGGGGGGTTTGTTGATCTCGGGAAATTCCGGTCAGTGTTTTAACTTCCCAAACAAGCGATACTCGAGTGATTCCCAAAGTATTGTGACATTATTCCTAGAATAATCCCAGAGTATAGAAGACCTTCGCCTACCATGAACCGCCTCGACGATACTCCGGGCTTGACGAAGGGAAGGAAACCATCTTTCATCGGGATGAACGGTAGGTTGATATTTTTTTTATAAAAAATGTTATTAATAAAAGTCAATAATTTCCTTGTTTATAGTCGGGACGTAGAATCGTTACTCGACACTCGTTTAATGAGTCTTCCAATCGCAATCCGCGAATCGAAAACAGCGAAAGTCGAAAATTGTAAAACCTAACCTCACTCGCATGTTATTGTTGATTTTCTAGGTGGACCAGAGACCGACGATCAACAGCGACTCAGATTCCAGGTGGAACTAGAATTCGTCCAATGTCTGGCTAACCCGAACTACTTGAACTGTAATTCAACTGTTTCAAAGATCGATATTTTTTACTCGATGAATTCTAACGCTGTTTATATTCGATATTCGTGCTAGTTCTCGGCCAACGAGGGTATTTCAAAGACACAACGTTCATCAATTACCTCAAGTATCTGCTCTACTGGAAGGAGCCAGAGTACGCCAAGTACTTGAAGTACCCGATGTGCCTGTATTTTTTGGACCTGCTGCAGTACGAGCACTTCAGACGCGAGGTGGTCAACGCCCAATGCACAAAATTCATCGACGACCAGCAGATTCTGCTCTGGCAGCATTACACCAGGCGCAGAACAAGGCTTCTCCAAACAGCTGCCGAACAAACACAGCCTAATAACACCCAGAACAACGGCATGGTGCAGCCGAAAGTGCCCTAGACTCTACGATGATATTGTTACTTTAATTTTAGATCGTAAGACACATTGTTGAAAATATTAATAACATCGTCAACTGTACATTTTGTTCCTTCTTCATTGCCGTTTATTATCGATGTTCATAATGTAATGAATATTTGGTAATATAGAAATAAAGACTTTTTATATTATAACATAGCGAATATATGATAACGTTAAAACGCATATTGAACGAAGTACTTCCTAGTAATTTTAATGAATTTTATTCCTCCAGACAGTCCTTATTGAATTATTCATTTTAATGTCCCATAATTCATGATTTTGAGACCCTGTCATTGATTCTTCATTCATCTCTGTGGTACACAGGTAAAGTACTACCATTCATAGATGAGATATGATATTGCCCACTGTGGCAACAATAGAATGCAAGTCACGTGACCTCGATATGATTTACACTTGGAATTTTCAAACGCT
>JAFFZH010014494.1:0-43447 GCA_018420115.1 Euura saliciscinereae
TGCCACCCTCGCCTTCGGCTCGGGTGTCAATCTCACATGCAGTTTGGAATAGCCTACTTTTCCGCCCTAGGTGTGTAATATAGGTACTATTCATCTACCCCACACCTGGCCCGCCAAGTGCCACTCCCTATATTTTTTTTCGTTAACATTTTTTTTTAGAACTTTTCCTCTCATATTTTATCACATCACTAATTATTTGAAAAACCAGATTGGTTTAATTTTATTGTTAATTCTTTTACTTGGTAGTTGTATCTGATTTCAAATTTTTCATAGGATTACCATTTACCGGACGTATCGGTTGGGCAGTGCGAGAAGGGATTTAGAAGCTTGCACGCTTATTTCGTCAATAAAAAAAAGTTCGAAATGGTACATGGCCTATTGGTACCGACCACATTAATTTTATGTCTTCGGCATTATTCGATGGTCCACGGCCAGCTCGACTACTGCAGTTCAGAACTATGAAACGATGCATAGGCACTTGTATCAATATTATTCTATGCCATTGGACTGAAATTTCTCAAGGTCGAGTAATATTTGGATTTCACCATCTAACAGAAAATTTCCAGTCATTAATTGTTCATTCAGACGCATCGATAATTGACAAAGCTGAGAGTTCCACCTCGAATTTGTAACTATACATAATATTTGCACTTGATATGAAGCCGGAGACGCGCCGCGTCATCGGAACATTGCAATGTCGACAAAAATTGTATGCCTTATGAAACTAAATTGAAGAGAGAAGGAATTAAGTATCAAGTTTCAATACTATATACAGATACCAATCGCAAGCTATGGCATCTCTATTTCTGTCCGATTTCCATAAAAATTGGCATCTTACGCCTAAAATTATTGAAAAATGTAGTCACGAAATCTGGCGTCGTGACAGAGATTCTGCGTAGAGCGATCTTACCGAGAATTTCGGTTAGACTAATTACGCTGCATTTCTTGTAATTATAATCAGCGATGGTATTATATGTATAAAAAGCATCGTCGGCAGGGATCATGTATTTCAACAATTCCGATATTCCAGGGATTTTGATCGTGTACGTGAAACGCTGGGGGATATTTGCAGGTGGAAGCGATTGTACCGATGATCGATTGATTGATCCCTACCATCTTCTTTTTTTTATATAATCATGGTATCTTATCGAGATGATAACGAAATCGTTTTAATAGCTCGGGGGAGCAGATTCTGGCCTGCCAATTCACTTTGTAGCAAAGAGCCGTCTTCTCCACTGAGTCGTTCCAACACAACACGCCATCATGAAGGTAACTCGGAAATCAAAATCCAATCGTAGAATATTTAATACTTTGATAAACTCCTGCTCCACATCTTACCGCACGATACGGTATTCTGAGTGATACCGGTGAACACTAGAAACCTTCATATGAATAAGAGAAAAAAAAATTGGGACCATCGAAGCCCCAATGATGATCGCAAATGTTGAAAATTTGTGATTTTTCTATCCGTTACAGATGCATTTCCATTTCACACTCAACGAGATGATTCTCTTTGAAGGGTGGACGGCGACCGACTGGCAGGGAATATTCGGCTCCGCTGTTGGTATCCTGATCATGGCTATTTTCTACGAAGCCCTGAAGAACTACCGGTAGGCATCGTGTCCGCGTGAGGCTCAATTTTCCAATCAAACGAGTAAAGATGAATAATTTTAACCGAGGAACCTTGTAACTTTCAGGGAATACTTGTTTGTAAGCGCGGCCGTTGCTGCCCAGAAGAAGTCGCCCGGATTCGAAAAGTAAGTTTTCGATCAACGATTCTTTCCTCATCCAGGTCAAAGTTTTCCCCTTTGCCTGTCACTCGCAATGAAACTCTTCCTTCCACAGAGCATCTCTGTTATCTGGCGTCCACCTCTGGCAAACGTTTCTGCACTTCGTTCAAATCATCATTGGATACTTCCTCATGTTGATATTCATGACTTACAATGTCTGGCTCTGCGCCGCCGTCGCCATAGGCGGTGCCCTTGGCTTCTGGCTCTTCGCCTGGAGAAAGGCCAGCAGCGACATCACCGACTGTTGCAACTAATTCTACGCCTGCGATGCGCCTGACCAGAGAATCCGATGATCGTTCCAAGATATACCGTTTACTGCATAAGATTTCCAATGTCAGAATTCACCTCAGACTAATTTCAAAAGCCCCGGGATTGGGAAGACCGACTAACCGAGAGAAACACTGTCCAAGATCTGCATCGAGCCGTCTTGCCAATTTCTACCGGCGAATGAAGTCTCTGACGTGAAATCTACCGGCGAAATGATCAGCAATCAATAAAACAATTAATATTTGAATTTGAAAAAAAAACGAATACTCATTTTCCCACCCCATTGACATATGGGCAACTATCCCGCAGCTATCAACTTGGTCGAGGGATTGTTTCACTTCATTTCGGGTAGAACCACAGAGATCCTGGAATTTGTGAGGACTGAAATGATTGTAATTCAACTTTTAACGTATTGACATATTCTTTTTAAATCGTACATCAATTTATCGAGCCTGTAGAATGATATGGACCGTTTTACCCGACCTTCGATCCCTCAATTCTACTGTGAGATGTGAGATTATAGACGAAAAACCATTTTGAGTATACGATTGATGGTGGCGTACGTGAGCCACACGCGTAGACTTTGTTCCTTGGTCAACAATTCGTCAAACATCCTGATTAGAGGATCTACAGCACGTCTGCTGCAGATGGACACGTCAAAGAACGGTCGTGACTCTGATCATGAGCTCGACGTGTCAATGTGAGGATTATAAGCATTACAATTAATCCTCGACTTCAGTCTCGTTATTAATCGAGAACAAAAACTGTATGATCAATAAAGAGCAACTGCAAATAATTTCCAAATGTTGCTCATCTCCATTGTCAGACAGACATTCTATTGCTATCTATGCGGATAAATATCTTCTTACAACCTCAATTTGAGCTGATCGATCAACATTCATCATTGTTCGATAAAAAAAAAACAGAATATGATCGGCCTGGCAACAATCAATGCGATCTCTGTTGCTTGTGCTCGAGAGTTTTTATGGGACCCCAACACACAATTTCCCTGTATAGTTGTCTCTCAAATTCATCCACAAACTGTATTAATACGTTTAAACTCAGTTTTAAATCATTTGGGAACTGCTCCTGCTAATCAACGCAAAGCATTCTGATTCAATATGTGACTGCTGTTATCCGCATGCAAGGTTGAATATGCGTATGATCGATGGTGCCTGCTCGTGACTGATACTGGGGATCCGGATTGTCTCTGATTATGATATAGCAGCTATTTTTCTTTCGGAATCGATTATAAAACCGGAGACGTGCCCCTATCCACGTGTTCCAGTCGTGGGGTGACCAGGTCTTACTTACTCACAGTTCGATCTTTACTGCAGAGTATAGAGTGAGTTTTATGTTGTAGGACCTTGGAGGTTCATGATATGTTCGGAAAACCAAGAACTTTCGTTCAAAATGTCCCGATGTGTTTCAAAGCAAAGATTACATCAAATATATGATGGAGAATGAACTCTTCGAAGCTCTGAATCATGTATACCTACTCGCATACGCAATGATGGTAGTAGAGATGAAAAAGTCCAACCAAGGTGAGATCGGCATTAAGAACAATTGATGGATGTCTTCGGATAGATAATAGCTATCTAATCGACCCCCGGTAATGACAGTCACTTCATCATCATTATCGTGACTCAGACGAGTGTATAAGACAATGCGAGCGGATTGTATACCTTAGAACAGTTTATTCCATCCTTGTGGAGATGTCGTCCCAGAGTACGAAAGGAATTATCCACGAGGAGGGAGGCCTCCCGAATACGCGGGCTGGGCCTGGTCGGTCATCGAGTCAAATGATTCTTGGTTGGGATCGGTTCAGCTGGACGACCACTGTCCTCGTTTCGGCGTCATTTGTCATCTGGGGGGTTGTGTTTTTCACGGCTTACGATCCTGGCGAGTATATCCCATGCCACTGACCGATCGGAAGAGGCTCGGAACCGTGTGGAAGGATGAGATTTCCGTGGATGGTCCATTCGACATTTAAGACTGGAAATATGGATCAGTTCAGAACGTAAGCAAAGACAGATTGTTCGAAGCATCATGGATGCTTTTTCCAATCTTGAATCTGCGCTGTGAGGTGCAATATTGCATATTGAGTGCAGTGCATTCAGATTATTGGATAAATAAGACGAGGAAAACTTGCTATTTGATGTGATCCTTCTATGGAGTAGAAATTATACTTTGCGGTTAATTTTTCTTTTGTATTAACCACTTATTATCATCGGTTATAGGATATTCGACGGTCGAAGTGGAATTTCGAGTATGAAGGCTGCTTTTCTTCGACATAAAATTTCATCAAATCATATTATCTAAAACAAAAGTTATCTGGAAGTCTCATTTTCTCCTCAATAATGATCAACGACCCTGGCATTGAAGTGGACTACGATCTATGTTATATCTTCAGGAACAAGAACATGTACGATATATGGCAACGGAAGCGAACGAAACACTTGAAACACTCCAACAACAACCGAAAGCCGACCGCGTCGTATTCGTCGATTCTATTTTATGTCAATAAAAACTATTCAGAAAAAATATAGGCTGTCCGTTCAATTTTGTCTCGAACTGTGAATAACAAGTATTCCTTATCGGTTACGTAATTTTTTTGGACACGTACTTAATGTCATTACGTTGCTGAATCTAAAATAAACAATTGCCAATGATTCGTGCGAACTGATCATGGCGAAATCATAGGAATCGTGGTGTTCGCCTGTTCAGTAATGTAGCAGAAAGTCTTGCATCATTTCTCATGTCACTACGTTTGTTCCATGTTTTACATCAATTATAACGACCTCGACAACAAATATTGGTTCAAAAATTGATCAGTCATAGCTGACTCTGTTGGGATTCAATGAGCGGTGATTAGGATCACGCGGTTCCGACCGAACGCAAAGCGTTGATCATCTGTGTTAACAGTCATTACGCAAATTCCATAGAACTGATAATAAATTGGAAACTCGACAGATTCAATATCGTAAAGTTATTTAAGAGTGATTAAGATTCAATAACGTCAATTTTTTAGTCATCGCAGGTCATTTGGCTCCAATCTGAGCTGGAATGGATGAGAGACTCAGAGCGAAACTGATAGTATGTCTGGAACTTTGACTTTGTTTTACCACCTTTATCAACTTTAGAATCACCGTGGCAATCATAACAATCGAATGCGGGTTGCCAGCTCTCCAGGGGCACTACACTGGCGACACTAGGGCTGGGAGTAGTACGTAGTATCGGTACTAGAAACTCGAGGTCCCAAATCTTCTTCTTCCATTCCCCTCCATGTGCTTACTTTACGCGTGGACGAACAACCTTCTCCCTATCGCCGCAAACACGGAATTCGCGGCGATCGATTTTCGAGTGACCAAGTGACAATCGTTTGTTGAGGACGGCAGAAAAAAGATGGTCTAGGTGATGATAACTAGGTGACTAGGTAATTCCTTTATGAACAAAATCGGTTTTATTCTGTAGATTCAATCCAACATTGAAATCGATTTTGTTCCGGAAAGAATTTCCTAGGCGCTAGAGATCCTGCAGGAGCGACAACAGTAGATTATTAGATTCGGATATAGTTGATTTCTTGAAGTTAACACATGTGCGGGACGGAAAAAAGTGTGTATCGTTCGTCGATTTTTGCTATTCCATTGTGTTCGTATTGAGTTGTGTATATCTTTCATGGAGGCTGCACCAAAGGTCCTATCAGAAGAAGTCGATTTGTGAAAGAAAGCTGCATCTGCTAGCCAATCGTGCTTCATGTGAATAAAGGTTAACCCTTCGACGGTGAATACTCGGGTCACGAATTTTGCATACGAGTGAAGAATGCATAATCAGCCACCGAAATTTGACGTAGAACTACTCTAGTTCTGTTTAGGTAATAAGTCTAACATTTTTTTCGAGTCAATCCAACGAAGGATATCAACTCTGCATTTCTGTACGCACTATTGGCCCCAAAATCATACATTTTATCGTTCTTTTGGATACGCGACGAAGCAAGTAGTGTCACCAAATTTCTTTCCCTATATGCGGTGTTTCGTCGGGGAAACTTTGTCAAAATGGATGTTGCAGTGTCAACATCCATTTGTCGACAATGACAACGGTGATTCATTAAATCTACAGGTTTCACCCGTGGGGCAAGAATCTTAGGCATTGAAAATGTTTTTTAAATTACTATACCACATTCGGTTCTCTTGTTTATATTAAAACAAGAAACTTTCATACTTCCCTGCATGCCCACCATATTTATCCACTGCGCGACTGCAACAATTAAAACGTTACATCCACGATTTGTGTCCTGTACTTTCTAAAGACACCCAAAATAGAAGCATTTTCAATGCTAATAATTAATCGAAGCGTATCATCATTTGTCGCGTGACTCGTTCGAAGAATGGTATATTTGTCAACTCTAATTAGTTCGATACCCGAACAGCAAAAAAATAAAAAGCGGCAGATGTTTGAGCCAGCACAATTGTTTTCGTTCTTCTTCATTAATCTACACAAATATATCGCTTTTTATTTTTTATGAATAGCTGGCAAACTTCTGGTGTTTCATAATTGTGCTTCCCCTCGTTCGCATCTGCGTCACCTCTTCAGCCGGCACAGCTGCGACTCTGATTAGTCGCAATGAGGTGTGCAAAGAATGGAAATTGATTAGGTTAAATGAAAATCTACCGAACACATTTAACGAAACGTTGGTCAAGTATTTCAACCGCACCGTGATTATTCTTACGTTCCTCTTGCTATAGCCAATTCTGTTACCGACATGGAGATATAATGATTATGTATGTCTCCCGAATTTAGGAGAGGAACTCACTTAATTTTGGAGAGTACGTACGTACGTATACATACGTACTTGAAAAAAAATAATCTGTGGAGATAAAAATTTTTCGTTACGCGAGGATTTTTTTGTAACGAAGCACGGACGCCAAATACTAAGAATTTCGAAAACAGCCATTATGACAGAGAATAATTTCATTATTCCCAAACATTTTGTTAATAATTTATTGCCAGTGAACAGAAAAAAAGTGCGGCTGAAAATTTTACGATACATTTGTCACATCTTGAATTACGTTCAGTAGAATTTTCAAGTCAATATATAAACAGCGGCTCTTTCGATCAGGCATCGACGTCATTTCATTTCAAGCTGGGTGAAAATGGCAACCAATAGGTAAGCACCAACTTAGACAAGATGTTGATCATGTGGTTATAATATGTAAAATTTATCGGTACTCACAAGGTATACATCGTAGCGGGGCTCATTTCTATATCACAATAAGGACCGAGATGCTAACATCTAGCTGAGATGAAGACACTCGCCCTGATTCTACTGATTGGCGGTAATATTTCATACAACTAAGTTACTGCACGTGGATATTTTGAAAAATATTTGACAATGTGCAAACCGATTTAAATCCGAAAGAAATTCATCCGTAATCACTTTCTTTTCAGCCCTGCAGGCATCTGCCGTTCAGGAATGGACAGATTTGTTTAGTGAGTAAAATTGACCCGCGCGCTAATTATCCTTCATGCTGCAATGTCTTGGCGATTATTTTCAGCGACATGGAGCACTACGGCACAAGACGCTTCGCGAACGAACAGCTGGTTCGGAATTCCACGTACGCTTAGCGGTGCTACAACCGCAGGATGGGTCGAAGCAGCAGGGGCTGACAACGACTTCGTAACTACCTACTGCTTGCCGGACGATCCTCGTTTTTGCGTTCTGTTCGATTCGTATGGCTACGTTGCTGGGTTTCAGGTAACTGTCACCTTCTCACATAAACAAAACAAATTACCACATTAGTGTGCAAACACGATAGCCTGTCAAAACGAATTACGAGCGTATGGTAAATTTCTTCTCCCAGGCTGCCACGTTAGTAAGTGACGTCGAAAACATGCAAGGTATCTACGATATGTCAAGCCTTGACCAGTACGAGCGGAAGACGGTCCTTGGACAGGAGGTTTGGACCAGCACCGCGTACACCAAAGACCCTGGTGAGTGGCACCCCTTGGCTAACTAATCGTTTCATTGCCTTTCATTGTCGGGTAACGATCAGTTACTGGATAGAATGTAAAAAATTAAACTGGTCATATCGTATGATATCATATATAAGAGAAGTCGACTGGTATTTTTATAGCCGTCATCGCAAATGGTGGGGGTTCTGGAACATGGGATAATCTCACTGGGACTGAGGCAGTTTGGCTCAAAACTACCCACGGAATTATAAAAGTTCCCAGGCTAACGAAAGACTTGGATTCCGTATGGGTAGAGGAAAACTGCGTGCCAGGAATGGGTGAGCTTCGAACCTTCTACCTGTGTTCCATAATCGTTTTGAACATGAAATATATTGGTACGAATTTCTTTCAGGTATCCACTACTATTTCAACATACACAAAACTACGTTGTGCAAAGATATCCAGCCTTGGTTCTTATTCACTCACGAGGGACATGTACACGGCATCGGATATCAAGGATTTGGAACTCCCACGACGAAAGATCGACAATGGTACGAGACGCTTTCGGTATCCGGTATCGTGGCAACGGTCAAAACTGGTCCCCAATGCATGTTCGATCTAGTCGAGCAGTATGGCGTCGTTTCGATACATGTGTACTTTATATCCGAACCATGGAATATTCCATGCGCATAATCGTAACAGTGTATTTACAGTGTAGGTACAACATTTTCGAAGAATAAAAGAATATTGCACCTTATTGTCAGTAGAAGACTTATCCTTGAAACGATTCACGTTACAATTAGACACATTACAACGTCCAAATCTATGAATATCAGGAGTGATATCAAAAATCCAAGTGCTATACATATACAGTATGCACAGGAGTCTTTGAAATCTGAAATAGTTGCTGTTAGAGGCCAGGTCCAATGATTCACGCTCATTACCAATAAGCCAAGTTAATAGCCGATATTAGACAATTCTGTAGTTTTTGGCGTTAGAATATCGATAAAACATCTGCCGGTCAATAACGATTCTCTCACGTAAATCTATGATAATATGAAGTATTCGAATCTTCCATTACAAAGATAAAGCAGGCTGCTTGAGCGGTGAAATAATAACTTACCGTTTCTCTGTTTCCAGAGATAGGAGGAAGTTATTGTAATCACCCTGAAAATGAAAAGTGGAGTATTTACTGGATCTCCACGTTTGAGATATCCAGAGAATCATCTCCGACTATTTTTAAAGTTTGACATCTGGGTCTGTGTTGTGTGCCGTGACCAAATTTTTGTCCCCGCGATATCTCGAGAACGAGTGCGCGGATTTCGATCAAATCAGGCTCAACCGACGCGGTTTTTGATCGGTTCACTACCTACTTTTGGAATCATTTAAATAACACAATTCTACAAAATACATGAAAAGTGACGTTACCTTGAGAACAGATCAACGGAGTTGAATGAAATTTGGTACCATCTAGTTTTTTGCGTCGCTGATCACAAATCTGAAGTCAGTTCTGCAAAATTTTAACTTTGCGTATTCGATATGCTGTAAAGAAAAACTGAAAACATTTGGATTTTGATGAAAATTGGTACTCGAACGTTTTTTGCAAATTGCGATGTATCCCTTCAAACGTGAATCGGAAGTATATTTTATCACGTGTTATTCCACGTTATTTTGATTCTCCGAAAAAGATTATTGATAGTCGAGAGAACATAATAAACAGGCCCGGATTAACCGTAAGGCTGAAAAGGCTATAGCCTTCGGCCCTCGAAATTTTCGGCCCTTCAATTTCCAAAATTATTTTTTTCAAAATAAAATCTAGGTTGATAAAAAATCGAGTATTGTGAGCTCTCAATCTTTACCAATAGAATATTATGCATAAAGTTCGAGAGCAATTCGTTCATGTCGAAACAGACTGCTTTTTCAAACTATAGCTCGACGAACACGAATTCATACAATGAAAGTAGATGCTTTTCATGAATTTCAACATTATTGAGTTTTCCACAGCTGATATAGCATTGAGGATTAACCTGAATTTTATGGTCACAGTTAAAAACAATCTGTGTTCCTGTGAACTTTTTTGCGCTCTTACTGCTTTTCCTATAAAAAATAACAAGGATGGAACGTAGTTTTAACAGAAAACGTTACTGGCCAAGGCTTGTAAATTGTGAATTTCCTGTATCATGGCAAATATAACAGGAAAAATGTGTTGGATTGTGATTACTTTTTTTTAATGTGAAAATAGCATTGATTTCTTCTCAAAATGACAGGAGTTGTATTGCTTAACAATTATATCACGTAAATTGTCTAAAATTCAACTTTTAATTTTTGTGTAATTGATGTTAATTTTCCTGTTCATTTTAAAAGTAGGAATAAGAAACAAGTTCATCTAGTATAAGTTAGACGTCAATGGAATCTGCCAAATTTACAGAAATATTCCCGTGGACTTTCTGGGACACGGAAAATATGTTGAAATTGGTTGAAATTTCCAACTGTGCAGAAATTGCAGTGGAGACGGATTTTTTCATTATTGAAGAGGGTAAAAAATGTCTCTCGTTTTAACAGAATACAGAAAAATCTCAAATCTTCATCTCTGTTTAACATAGAGAGTGAAATTTCGCGGAATTTGGATTTTGAAAAACCCATACATGGTTTTGCCAGGGTTAATTGGTGAAAAAGTATATTAAACACAATGAAAAATGTATTCCTTCGTGCGATATTACTCCCATACTAAAACTCAATTTCATACGAAAATTATTATGAAATTGTATATATTGTGCAACAAGGAGTCAAACTCGGTCTTTTCAAGCTGACCGTGAGTTTGCAATACAATTCGTAAGCAATTGATTGCACGTGAGGCGGAGACGAGTATGAATCATACTCGCGTTAGATGATAAAAACATTTGTTCTAAACCTTAGGCGATTTCAATTTTTCGTCATCGGCCTTTTTTCGTGGTGTAGCCTTAGGTATCGTGCACCCCTAATCCGGGCCTGATAATAAATATGTGTACCCGTTATGTACGTAATACCGTGCACGGATCAGGAATCAGTAATTACCGGTTCACTGAATCACGCTAACTATAGACATGTCAATATTTATTGATCGGAAGATCCGAAGCGCGTAATGATCTGTTTCTCGTGGAATGCAAATTAGTGATTGGTCCATTTAACTCTGCCACCCCGAATAACTTGATTATTATCGATTGTACAGAAAATTGTTATATGGAAAAGTTGTTGCATTTTAAGGGGGAAAATGAGTTTTGGAAGCGAATGTCACCTGAAGGTCATATCTTCTGAGATTTCGGTGGTTGCGATGTTTTTTTTTAAATGGGACTACCTATTTATTCACCATCGAGGATATAGAAGGATTTCGGATAAGGGTGGGAAATCAGCATCGTCAGCAGAGTGGGGATACTAAATCGATCCTTGGAATTGGTGTTTAATTTTAGGAAGGTTTTTCATTGATATGGACATGGATATTCTTCAAATAAATAGGTCAATTTTAGCCTTACGAAGACGTCCAGTTACACTTGATCGAAACAATAGAACTCAAAACTCTCGCGGTCAGGTAGATGAGTTCACAAAAATTGGAAATGTTCATTTTACTAGGATATAAGCATCAAGGCCGTATACAGGGGGGGGGGTTCAAACCCCCTCCGAAATGCCTTAGCCAACCCACGGTTTTATACATACTTACTAAAATATTTTCTACTCTTTCAAAATTTAATGTATTGTTGATAAATTTAATGGACTCGACCCCCCCCCCCCCCGAAGTGAATTCCTGGCTACGGCCTGCTGATTTATAGTTATTGAATAACCTCACAGCTATTCAGGTTTAGATGGCTGACTGTCTTTGGAAAACGCGGATGCTCGTTGTATGGATTCCCTTTTTATAACCAGAATTAGTCTGCTCATGAAGTGGACTCAGCAGTCCGTCAACAGTCTGGATTGGCAATTGATTCTCACTTTTCAATCTATGACAGTCGCATCTAATACACGGTTTAGATTATGGTGCCAACATCCTATTCCATTTGCATAAATTGATGCATGGATGAATCCAAGAATCTACGTGGTTTATCATTTTATCTTTCATCGTATCTCGGCAATCCGCATCGAAAAACGATTAGATCCCATCTTCTTTTCATGTACGAAATAAGTGCACGTAATTGGTCGCCTCAATAATGCGAATCGAAGCGCTCGCTCGCTGTCATTACTTCGTTCAGGCCTAAGCGGTTCCAACGGTACATTGGATATTCTAAGTCGATTCTAAGATTAAGATATTTGTCGCTCGATTTTGAAGAATAATAAAACGGAAATAGAACCGTTACCTCATTCTTCACTTTCAAAACTGATACGCGAATTTGTTAACGATCATTTATTTGCTAAGCTGTGCAAGTCCGACCGAAGACTTGCTGCCGTTAATGAATGCATAGTCAACAGATTGTTGACACACTTGTATCTGAATTACATTTTTGAAGAAATGTATAATAGAAACTATCGTATCACAGCGAGTACTAATATTATTCCTTTCTTGGACGTAAAATATGTCTCCAATGGTCTTGGACTGAGCGCCGCTGCCGTCACAAAAGGATCCTGTAATCGATATAATCATCGTTCATAGTGCCCAGGATAATTCTATGCCGCTTATCGGCCATCAGCCAGTATCGCGGTACCTACTCATCGTCTTCAGCGATCCGGGCGGAATCTTACGCTGTAAAATTTGGATGTTTTTTTCAGATTATAACGATATGGTCATTACGAGATCTTAATTTTGATATGTTTATTTTATTATTCTTTATACAAACTTAACAGCTTTGCTATGACATAACGATTAATCAGCGCTCTGGTTCTGATGCGTAACCCATTTAATCACCAACTGACATTACAGTGTATAAATTAGATTCATATAAAAGCTTATTCTACTTCATATTACAGGTATACAACAAGGTCCGTACGAACGATTTCAACTACTTAAACTGAACTAAACAGAGAAACTAGGTTAAATAATTTGTGCACTCTTTCAGCATCGATTCGACCCACAATGACTCCCAAGTCTTTGGACTTATGTACTGGCAGGATAAGACGTGGTCTTACTACTAACTCCCATGATTGGCTCGCCTCACATCATCGACGATTAATTTGAACTTTAACAGACACTAGCACTGCGGGTACAACTTTATATCGCTTCGATCATCCGTTGTGATCGACGTAGAAGGTATATGCCCCTCGTGGTTTAATTTTGACGTGCGAATCGAATACTTTTTGCCCAAACTTGTTTGCGAACCGCGGAAAGTACAACGAACTTATGTCACTCGGTCCGTTCGACCTTCCGCGGGTCCATGACATTCATTCTGGAAACACTAGGTCTCCGCCAGGATTCACTCCCGTTTCCCTCACGGAGTTGCTCACGATTGAACCAACGTCGCACTTCGTTCCTCTGACGAGCTCGTCGATCGCCGCTGCCTGGATGCGGAAATTCGTCTCGTTCGAGTCCAAGTTACCCGCCATAAAACGCTGGAAGGACACCGAGATCACCCAGAGCTCCTGACGCCCGTTCTTCGCCGTTATCACCTGGAAATCGTCAATTTTTCGTTAGGGATCGGAAGACTGGATTTAGAACGTTCTTCTGGCCCGATCTGGTCACCTTGATCCCCGAAGGAAACTGCAGAGTGTTCGAGTTGACGGCGACCCTCTCGATGTGCTCGTCGCCGTAGTCGTAGTTCTTGCTGTTCCAACAGCCGATAGCGAGCTCCGATAAGAGACCGAAGTACATGACTCCGTTCTTGTCCATTGCTTGTGACGCGGATTGAGAACTCCTCTCGTTCGCAAAAGCGGTGAAATCGCGAGCGGCTGCTTCCGAGTTGTCTTGAAAGAGACTGTAGTTTCTGGAAAAAAATTCATACTCGATTCAACTGCATCGTACATTCATAGTTTGACAAGTGGTTGGAGTAGCTTTGAATATTCTCGTTTTTTGCCTGAAACAATTGACTCCCAAAATACAAAAGTAGAAGAATTAAGCTTCAATTATGGGCTTCAAGAAATCTGAAAAGTCTCAATTCGCTGATAAGATACACGATCTTCAAGATCAGGCCGTCTGAATGTCGTTGAGAGGATCAATGGTTTTCTTCCTTTCTCTTTTTCGGTCGTCTCGAAAAATGTTAAAATTCGAAGCTCTCTTTTTTTTTCATATTCCCAGGGTCTTTTGGAGAACCTCATTTTCAAGAGCGTCTATATATCTAGCAGCGAATAGAGACTTTGTAGATTTTCGAAATTGAAATTGAAGCTTTATTTTTCGACTTGATTATGACGACCTCATAACTGTGTGAATTACGAACCGTGCAGTACTGAGCAAGAATTTCTTCTCAATTGAAAAATGAAACGGAATAAAAAGAGACAAAAACAGGCTGTGGACTAATTATTGACTCCTCCTCTTACCTAATCACTGACGTACTGACTCTGGACTCTACTTTGCTGGCCAATGAATGAAAGTACAGAGTTCTATCCCCGTAGGGTTTATGCGGGCTCAGAGTCATTCCCAGTACCCCGTCCATCAGATCAAAAACGTCATCCTTGACGTGAAACGTCCCGTGGTTTGGGTAGGGGTAGAAAAGGTTGTTGCTGATCCTCCAGCTCCTGGCGTTTCGGTGGTCGTAAACGACGATGGCGAACCCGGTGACGTCCGCGACGTAGACGAACGTGTCTTCGCATTGGGATCCACGCGCGTCGACAACGGGCGTAACGAAGAGAGAACTCTCACGGTACTGATCCTTGGGGAACTTGTAACGCGACAGGAGCTCGTTCGTTCTCAATGAAAAGACCAACAACTGCGGAGGGCAGCGCTGGGTCTCCTCTATCTTCCCCGCATCCAGAGCCCAGAGACGACCGCACCGGTCGATCTGAAAAATCGACACTCGTTTCCACTACCCGATCCCACTTCCGGTGGAATGCAAATTTTGCGAATGTTGCGTTTAGCGTGACTTACCTCTATTCTCCAGACACTGGTCATGGAATCGCAGTTGCTGGTACTCTGCCAGGCCCAGTCGGGATAAGGAGCGATCAGGGGGCTACCGTCCGCGGCGAAGTCGTTGGTGACTTGACCCAGAGTGACCGGGACCCCTTCTTGGAAGCGCGGTATCGTGATGAAGATTCTGCGTCCGAAGTTGTCTGCAAAAATGATAAGCGGAGGTCGGTTTACGGTCGGGCGGAATTCGGTCACGAGGTTATTGCGGTCGTCGTGGTTTCAAGTTACGTCGTCGTTGCGAGTCTCAGACTTGAATACCTGCGTAAACCGCGGAATTTTGTCACACAAAAAGATTAAATAATGTTTCGCCGAGAAGGTCGCGGTCGTTCGCCTTCGATGTGACTCTCGATCAAATCTGAATCGACAGTTTAGTCTCGAAAACTTTGCAGATCTTTCAATTTTTTAAATCGCATGTTTTCTACAATTACCAAAATGCTAATAAAACCGGTTCATCATTTCAATACCGCACGAAGGTTACATCTTTTTTAAATGCCGCAACGTACACCGATAGTAAACAATCCTAATGAACGTAGTACGTGTCTAGCAGGCTCGCCAGCGAATACCGGTCGAGACTTGGTCAGAAAATCATGATCACAAAAGCCAGATAATAATCAAAGTTCGGTGGAGAAGAACGATCATCGTCGCTACAGGATTGCAGACTCATCGTTAAAGTAAAGACAATTCAAACCGACTCGTCTTCCCCGTTTGTTTCATATCGGTCACCGATTACGTCACATAATGATTGGAGAAACGCCATGAAACGAACTTTGACTGTTTTTTCAACCCTCATATCAGGAGCTTAATGAACTTTGAGAGCACTCACCTCCATGGTGCGTGTCGACGTCGATGGGCAGCGGTTTTCCAGGTATGAAATCGCCCTCGCTGATCGCGGTTTCCCTTGCCTCGGGGCTCGGAAACGCGAACTCTAGGTATTTCCAGGAGTAGATGTTCCTCAGGTCGTTGTTCTGGATCGGGCCGGACCAGCCGCCGGAGGTGAGAACGCCGAGGAGGATCAGGACCGTGTATTTCGCTGATCTGCGTGTATCCATGATCGCCCAAGAACCTGTGGAACCGACGAGACCAAGTTATCGGATGAGTCTTTGTTCGTCCGGATTGAAAGCGCAGTTTATTTATCGGACGGTGTGACGTGTGCGAGATGAACGTAATATTGGCCCATACGATTTCCTAGACGAATCTCTGACGCGTTGGGGGAATAACCATATCCCAGCCGAACATTTTTCTCCTAAATAAATATCCATTCATATAATGTATTTATCCCCGTGTCACAATCGTCGTGGGAACGATCATTGCGGAATTATACGAGGTATTGAGAAATTAGATAAGCGTTTTATAATCTTCTCTCGACGCTGCACATGCAGCTGGTGCCTCAGATAACGTAGGCAGCAAACTATCGGACTGGGGGCTAGGTCATTAGTGCTGATTCGATGGCCTCGTTTAAAACCGACCAGAGTTTGGTAAGAATCTGGGTTATGCAATTCACAGTCGTTTAGGAGAAAATCGATGTTGTTCGTGCCATGATAGTACGATCTCCGTTTTCGTCATCGTTATTTTTATCCAGCTGTGTTATTCACTATAAATATTTTTTTCTCTGCCCAAGCAGCTACTTCAAGTTACGCGGAACATAGTTTTACTCTTTGAAAATAAGATAAATCCACTGAGAATACGTGACAATATTCAATGTTCAAGAAATTACGCCTGATTCTGGTCATTTCTGCTGATTAATGTTTTTTAAAGTCAAAACTGCAAGCTCATACTTATATAATGAGTGACACGTGGTTCGCGTTACATCAAATGAGCGTAACTTCATTGAAGATGTGAATGCGCATACGGTACGTGTGTCTCGTTCAAATTTCAGCGGTGAAAAAGAAAAATTAGAAAGTAAAAAAAAAGTACCGAATGCGGAATGATTGAAACCCAATTATAAAATTAAAAGTTGAGCATTTAGCAGAATGACAGAACAGATTCTATGCTCGATTGATCCATTTCCTCTGGTGGCTATGCGAGTTTATCTCTACCCTGAACAAACCGAACCGCAGATGCTGGTTTTAAAATTCTTGCCGAATTCTGGTAAAAGTGTAATTTTCTATTCGAATAGTGAAAAAGTCTAATCACCGGCTAGTTCTACCGTCTCTGAATAATAATTAGCTCAGTTGTACATCGACCACGTGGTTATCGATTACCAACCGGCGTTTATAACTATTAACTGTATTGAAAAACGATTCTCATTACCGAAGCAAACATTGCGAAACTGCAGTAAAATACTGATTGTGGTCTGCGATTAGAGTACCATTTAAGGACATTAGAACAACGGACGCACCTTACCTAACGACGAATTTCACCCACAGTTAATTAACAACTTTCCAATTTTAGAGCACAATTTTTTCCTTTCTTATTTTATTTTCTAAACAGTGAGCACAAAAACGTCGATCACTCTGCGTCTCCGTGCGACAAAATGTCTCTTATCAAACAGTCAATCGTAAACAGATCACTTTTTTGCGGCAAACTTTCACCGCGAGACTGTAACGCGCGGGGCTATTCTGTTTATGAATATTTTTTGTCACACTTTTTACCGTGATTCTCGGACCGTTGACCGGCAAGATATGTTTTCCCAGGCCTCTGGCAGACCAGGTAATTTTCAACGATATACCGGATAATATTTGAACAGTGACGTGATCCGGACGCCGCAGTGGTCGATACTGGACTGTGATTTTACACCAGAAGCGAGACTCACAATCAGTCTCCACTGCCTGCTGTTCACATCGCAATTCATATACACAGACAAAAGTTTTCTGGTGGCGAACGGTTCTTTTCTAGTATGCCAATCTTTCGGCCAAATTGAAATAACCCATATACCGATATTTGTTCGCACAAAGCTAACTGTACTAGTTGAGTCTGGGTCCTACTTTTTCAGAGTTATTTAGTCCTGCTACCATAGTATTTCGAAGATACCTCAAGATGTACCAAAGACGAATTCTGCGTGGATGAGAAAATTCGCAGTACCGGTTAACCTCGGACCGAGTGCAAAGAAGGACTGAGTCTATGGTTGCCCGAGTGGTTATCTTATAGAAAAAAAACGATCAACGCGTTCATCGATCAGCTATTGAACGTCACTGCTGCATCTCTGACGTCAGTGTGGAAAAGGACCCTTTATCTTCTATCCGATGCGACGTGGAAACGAGTTACAAGCCGGTCATCCGGAGTTCAATTAAGGAAGAGAAAATACGAGGACCGAGATACTCCCGACTGCACTGCTGCACTGGGGAATTTAGCCCATCGCAGGAAACAGGATCTGAATCCGATGACCGAGTGCCCGTCATCACGGGTTTTCCTACAGGCTCTCCCACATACAATTTCATCGAATGACGCGACAATTTGCGAATGTATTCGAACGTCACGTGCGAAGCGGTGCGCCATTCATGTCGAGAAAGTATGATCTTTGCCCTTGATCTTCCTCATGTTCGAGGTACATACATACACTGTAAAAAATGTTTGTTGTGAACTTCCAACAGTGTGTTGGGAGTTTTATTCACATACCGGAGTCATGAAATCACTTTACATTTTGGTAAAATTAATTTACAAATACGATGAATTTAGCACACAATTTTGTATTTTTGAGATGAATGTACAGTAATATGGAAAATTTGTTCATAAAATCAAAGAACATGCATAAGGATTCACTTTGCTGTACTAAATTTGTAATTTTACCATAGAGCTTTCGTGTACTTAATTGGTTGTAAGTTCACAATCATTTTTTTACAGTCTACATCCGGTAACGATTGGCTGGATTATCCATCGATAATAGACTCCTGGACTGATAGCGTCGATGAGCTGGATATTTCAGTGGTCTGTGAATAAGGGTGACAATCTCACGAGTGTAAAAAGGGGCCGTCCATAAATTACGTAACGCACTTTTTGGGCAATTTTGACCCCCTCCCCCCCCCATGTAACGCTCCGTAACGCTAAGCGGACCCCCCCCCCTCCCCCCCGTAGGTAACGTAACACCGGGTTTTACGCTCATATGCGTTAAAATAATAACAATACAGTTATTTCTATCAATTCAGTTTCAAGTAGAAGCGGGGTATTGGGGTGATAAAAAAATACACACATCTGACATGGCTAATTCACTCGCATGCGTGCGAATTTTGAATTAGAAATCAATCTTTTCACGAGGAAAGCTGAAAAAGCGATAAATTGCGTTACGTGACGGAGGCTCTGACCCCCCCCCCCCCCCCCCCCCCCCCCCCCCCGGTAACCCCGCGGAACCGCCGGCCAGGCCCCCCCCCCTTCCCTAAAGTGCGTTACGTAATTTATGGACGGCCCCAAACAACTTTCACACATGTATCGAATAAAATTTTTCGCAAGCGTGCATATAATGGCACTTTTTCGCACGGCGTGATAAAAACATACTCACGATTATTCGGCAGCTGCGTGTCAGTGTATAATCAATCAAATGACGTGATAATGGTCACGCCTCAAGACCCAGCTGGCTGGAGGACAAACCGGAATCTCTGAATATTTATGGGCCCATAAAATGAATACAATATGAATTAACGAATAGTGAGAGAGAGAGAGAGCGAGCGCTCGTTCGGTCATTGGTAATCGCCTCAACAAACAAATAGGAAATTCCTATTATCTTAGCCGTTATGACAATCGCCTTGACTTGACGTATTCGTGCAGGGAAATATCGCAACGTATGGCACGGCTTGAGGAAATATCACCTAGGAGAAAACGGAATTATTGTACCCACTGAGAGTTAGGATTTCGTGATTTTGTAGTTTTACCTCCGATTTCATACTCGGGTGTTTGCAACAATCAGGGTTAACAAAAGTGTACCAAAGGCCGAAGTCGAACTCCGGCTTCTCTTGTCTTTCTAATCTCAATTTATTCATCTTATTCGTCAAGATCTCGACCTCGATGACATCCCACAACCCCACGTGTCTGTCGTTGGTGGGGCGTAGATCCTCTGCGAGTGCCTGTGAAATTAACAATTTTGCAATGACCGTGACCGGTTGTAAGGTCGACCTTCAAATTCTACGGTCGTTCGATCTGATTCGCTGGATTTTCGTTGTGTCTGTCTTCTTCCGTTCGTTTTTGTCCATTCGACAGTGCATGAATCAGCAACAATACCGTTCTGACGCGTAAAGATTCGAAATTGACCGCTATAATAATTATAGGTACTCAGGTGTTCCGGGCGAGGGGCAGGAAACCCGCCTTGCAGATACGAACCGCGGGTTGCCGGCTTCAAGGAGTCGTCGATAAAGTTGATCTCCAAAAGACGAATTTCACTCCCCCGACGTGAACGAATTCATTATCTTCCTTCGATCTGATTCATAATTAACGTAGAAGACGAGTCTCTGATTGGCAATGTGCACAATCGAGGAATTTCGCACCTAAAACAACTGCGTCAATCCGTTTGTTGGGTTTGCATAGATTATTCGCAATATGTAAACAATTCTGCGAAAGTGTGCAAAATAAAACTTGTCCATGGCACGTTAATGAGGAAAATGTATTGGGTAAATTCTTTTATTTGCTTAGAAGTAATGTACGCTGTGAAAATGTGGGCCTCGCCTTCAATTTCAATGCGCCGTTTCTGAACTATTTACATACATACATACGCAGTCAAGTGGAATTTGCCACCGTTGCATGAATCCTGCAAACGTATCGTTTCTTCACCGCAAATTTATAATTTGCAATGGATTATCGATCGAAAAAAAAATCGGCGAAATACCAGCTCACTAAACCCTTCCCTTGTTTTCCTAATGATCTAAAGGAGATCAATTTTTCCAACTTCCATTAAAAAATCAATCGTATTTTCAGGCACATCGGTGTTCGTAACAAAAATACAAAATTTAACCACAGTAGTCTATGATTATCTGATAATAAAATATTGAATCGACGATTAGTATCAAAGATATAAAATCCAGAGCTACGCATCCAGCCAGCTGCATATTTACAAGATGATGGTACTATTGTGAATGTATCTTCCAAATACGGGGTGAGCATGTCCGTAGACTGGACTGGTAGCAATCGGTACCACAGAAGGAACCGTCGCGTCGACGTCCCTTATTCTCAAAATGCGTAGATTTATATCTCGCGGGTTGACCTCGCGTTTGAAGAATTTTTGGAAACGGGAAGAAAGCGCCCAGATATTTCCTCCGTCACGTTCGGCCCATCTGACTTCTGCCGTGAATTGCAACTGTTCGGGACTGTAGGCGAGTATCCTGTCGAAAATCACCAAATTAGAGGATTTCATTTAGTTTTCTTTAAATTTCCCGTTTTTCTCACCTCTGGCTGTTCGTCTGCGGCTGCCATCCGGCAATCGCTGTCTCGGTGAGGGGCGAAAAGAGGATGGTATCGTCTCTGGGGTCGACGGCCAGACCCATACCTTGGCTGGATTTCCTTCCCACTAACGAAACTGGCAATTGTTCACCCAGAGGAGGAGCCCCAGCCTGCAGAGCGGAAGTAGGGACGCTGAAGAGACGGTCCGTGGCCAGAGGCTGGAAGTATACAGTCGCCAAACGAGGAGAGAAGCTTATCCCGACTACTCCGTCGAAGAGCTCGAAAGTGTCTCCGCCGATCTGTTTGAAAAAAAAAACAAAGGATACGTAAATGAAAAGAAGTTGGACACGGGTCACTGGGTCAAAGGACAGCTTCGTACCTGATACATCGAGTGGTCGGGATTCGGGTACATCGAGGCGTGCGATACCCTCCAGCTCTTGTCGGCGGCTCCGTCGTAGACGATGATTCCTGAATATCGTTTCAAAGATTTTTAGACTGAACGAATTCTCACATCGACATTGTTTCTCACTTTCGAGCCGGTATATCGCGTCAATAATCGATTACACGCAAAAAAGCGTGGGGATATTTTTTGTAGATAGTTCTGCGAGCTTTAAAATGTATCCTGAACATTGCTCACCAAGAAGCAACCGGAAGTGAGATATCAGCTGATAAAAAAAGGTGAAAATCATCCCTCCACAGAAACAGATTTTTAACCGTGGAAAACTATTCAAGTAGTCTTTCCAGTAGAGAATTTAACTAGCTAGAAGTGACGGAAGGGAGACATAGCTACAGCAAGGTTAAAATCATTTGTTCGCTTGACTTGTTCAGACCCCGACATTCAACCTTGTCTATCGACTCAACGGTCTATTTCCCGTGAGACATTGTTAGAAGCTTTTTCGTAGAAAATGTTACGAGCTTCAAAATCGGTTTCCATCATCGTTCACCTAGGATTATCCAGAAGCGAGATATCGACGAGAAAAGGAAAAAATCGTTCACTTGAAGAAATAATCGTTTCTGATTACCTGGGGCAGTTGTGTCGGTCAAGTAGACGAATACATCGTCACAGGTGGTGGCCGAGGTGTCGTCGATTACCAGATTGGTCAGCAGGGAATTTTGGCGGATAGCCTAGAGAGACGATTTGTATTCTTGTATTTATGTGGTTAGAAAGTAATCGCGTGTGGTTTTGTCGATCGGATTACCGCCAGATCGGTACAACATTCGGTTACGGAGTAAATAAAAGCCGGGAGCGAAAGTCGACATGTGATCCTCGGAAGCTCACCTCACGTGGAAACTGATAACTGCGAACGAGCCGATCGGTTTGTAGATCGAATACCAACAGCTTCGGCGGACAAGCGGAAGTGAAGTCGTCTATCGACGTCATAACTCCGCTATCGGCTACCCAGAGACGATTGCACTTGTCTGCCCTCATTCTGTACACGGAAATCAATCCGGAACAGTTGAGGTCTCCTCCTCGCCCTGCGGTGTGCCACTCCCACGAGGGATAAGCCTTCGAAATAATTAGACCAAAGTAAGAACCAAAGACGCTGCGGGGATGATCGCATCAGGGATGAACAATTCACCTGGAGCTGGGGGCTACTGCCAGCCGGAATGTCTCGAGGAATGAAGCTCAATGTGGCCGGAACTCCGGCCCGCAGTCTCGGGGTGGCTACGAAGATGCGCTGCCACGCGATCTCGATCCCAGTTGGCACCACGTTTTCGGGGCGAAAATTTTCCAGGAACGCTCTGTCGTAGGGCAGGGCGAAGTCCAGCAGGGGCCACTGCGCTATCGTCTCTAGCTGATCGGCGGCTCTGGCGACGGCCAGGAACGCGCCGAAGGTGAATACGGCCAAGAGCATCCTGTTAATTTTCGAAAAATCATTGCGCTATAAGTATTTCGTTTTAATGTTGTTACTCGGAACTGTACGTGACGAAATACAGAGGCGATATATGTGGAGCAGGCGTACCGCAGAGAGAAAGGGGTAATTGGGTGCTTGTATGTTAAAGTGAACCGGTTATGCCCTTATCCCCATTGTGTGTGTAATTCTCGTTTCGCAATGTCATTGGTACTGTGGAAACTGGATTTTATTTCACGTAACACGAGACACCACGGTATCAATTGTCTCCGGTGAGACAACCGCTCGTTAAAACTGCTCGATTTTCTCAACAAGCTCATTTGCTCATTTTCTTTATGTAGTTGATTCTCATTTTTTTTTTCTTCTTTCTGACACCGTTGGTCCGCTGTAATTGAGGAAGTTAGGGCTATAATGCTATAGAAATGGGAATGCAAAACTATGTAATAAAAATCAATCGGAACCTGCAATTCGGAGAAGCCAAAGTCAGATATCCCAACGTTTTAACACAAAAGGGTTCATCGGAGAGCTGAAGAACGTGAAAGTCTCCTATTTCGACCCATTCCAGTCTTCTTGGGCTTGTTTCATTTGAACAAAAGGGCTCAGCTGATCATCCAAAGGGGATTTACGAACAGTTGACCCGAAAGTGTATGAAAATAGATTCGCACGTTCTAACTGCACTCGGGTGTACAGCTGTGACTATTCACTCCAGAAGAGTGAAAATCGTTTCATATGGAAAAAATCGAATTCTCGAATTGGGTCAAATTGATGTTGAGTTTGTAGAATGGAATGCAGAAACTGGGATGACAATGGCATGACGCGTCACGTCGGTTTGGCAACACGGTTCTTGATTCTGATACCGGAAAGTCATCTGTTAGTAAATATCCTGGTTGCTGAAGAATTCCAAACAATCGCCAAGCACTGCTTTTCCCCGACTAACGAACAATGGTGTTGTCTCAACGTCGATCAACCGGCTGTCCTAGCGGCTTTCACGCGGAGTATAATTCCATAGAATAATTCAACGAAAGTAAAAAAGCTGTATAATTACCGCTTGCTCTACGCGACACGTACAGGAATAAATGTCAAAATAATAATCGACGATGCATATCGTTATCTTCGCAGGAACAGGTACTCGAGCACCTTCGACAACCGCTTATGCCTGCCGATCCAATTGAATTCATTCGTTATAACGACTGTAACCGCCCAACTCACAGACCTGAACTGTCGAGGTGAATGCATAAATTCAAGCACATAAAGCCATGCCGTCAGATAGGTATCCTACTCGGTTGCACGCTGCAGGAAACGGTCGACTGAATCCACCGCACAAGACTTGAGGAACGTTATAGTCATTCTATGCAGCTTCATTTTTACGGGTGTCGACAATAAATGCGGCTATACTAGAAATAGAATGTATTAAGGAGTGACTTCCCTTCCACATACGATTTCTCGCTACTCGAATGACGACACTTTTGCAAATAATTGATCAATTTTATGCGTCGAGGGGAACCAATCGTTCCGAAGCAGAATCATTTCGTCAATATAGCTGCACACGAATCAAACGATAAATCCAATTGTCACTTAAATCGATCAACGTTCTTGTGGAATCGATGCATCACAGAGGAAGGAGGTAACACACACCCGACGAATAGTTCAGATCAAAATATGACGTAGTTTTGCGATAAGCTCATCTGAAGTTTAGGCTGCGAGGCTAAAAACACGTTTTTGTGCATTTTTCTCAAATATTTCTTTTCAGATGACGACAAAGAAGTCGGTGTTCGTTATACCGCCTTGACTCACTTCATTTTTGAGGTTTTGAATCCAAAGTCTGTCAGATCCTCGATCACCGCAGGATGAGCCGCACGGCAGCGCCGGGTTCCTGGTAGATGAACCGGATCAACTGTTCACTGTTTTCCTACAGGTCTGTTCAATGACCGTGCGACAAGTGCCACTAACTTAGAGAATGAGTTCCCGTGGTCGAATGAGAGCTGGAGCAACGAGCAAAGATACTGCTCCGATATCCGGGTGTCTTTATTTCAAACTCCCCGTCTGCTAGTCGACGACATTTGCCTGCGAAGGTGAGGGTAAGGGTATCGCTCAGCCTATAGACTATGGCCTATACGATGCTGTAGGTAGATAAGCACGCCTCGTGCTTGTGGGTGTGGATAGATAGGTACACGAGGAGTAAATCGGTGTGGTAATACACCCGCACCACCTCCCACCTCGTCGAGGTTCGAGGGAGGCCTGGGTGTGCCCCCGTTCCGGGTCCAGACTTCGGAGACAAAGCTCCCACCCCCCCTGGAACCGAGATGAAATTCTTCTCCATTCAACGTTCGGGTTTGCAACTTTATCAAGTTAGTTTGGGTATTCTATCCGGTACTTTCGCTGAATTCTATTCTCCCGGACGTCGCCTACTGGTAGCATTGTTCGCTGAACCGTAGGCGACAAACGGCCTTGCTACAAGTAATGCCAGTCCGATTCGATTCGGTGAGAGTCTGTGGCTGCTCGTCTCTTCACTTTTTCAATCGACAAACTTTATTCTTAATGGTACCAGATGCACATAGATACAATGTAAGTAATGGATGGATAAAGTGGAAATAAACGGGGCCGCTATCTCGTTATTGGAATCGAGAAATTATGCGATTTACATACTGGACTTACCAGGTTCGAGAATAATTCAATTTCTTTCGAAGGGCATGCTGTACTCGATTGTTACCGTCATTCAGATATCTCCGAATATCCAAGTCCACGGAGGTAAATCGCAAGAAACAGCATCTTAGCGCAATTCGACACGTGATTCCGCACAGATACGTGCGAAAATATTTTGGATTCACTCAAAAATGAAGGAATGGCATGGTTAATTCTAAGAAATTACTATATCATGACTTCGTAGAAACCATGCCATTCCTTCATTTTGGAGTAGATTCAAAATATTTTCGCACGTATCTGTTCAGAATCATTTGTAGAATTCCGCTACGAAGCTGTTTTTTCGCGATTTACTTCCGTGTACTTAATTGATATTCGGAGATACCTGAATGTAATTGGTAACAATCGAGTGCAGCATGCCCTTAACATTCAGACATATTGAGTACATGAAAAAATCTGATCAAAGATCCGATGTTGGTTGAATTGCCTAATCACTACCGCACATTTATTATCACATGGCATTTTGATCGGTATTCTTTTTTTATTCGACAAACTGAACCAGGAACGCGTGAAGCTACTTTCATTCCATCTCGAAAACCAAAACGAGTGGTCAAGCTCTAAAATGGCACAAGGCTGAATTATTGTCCGAATGACGGTCTGTGGTATTTCAATGCTCGATTTACACTCGTGTAACCGGTCTAACAAAGCCGCTCCAAAGAAGTATCTCATTTTTGTGCACACTGTAGAAACAATTCGATTTGGTAGAAGTCCGCATTGGCTCGCCTTTTCACTTATTGAATCGACAAATTTTATTTTTAAATGGTACCAGATGCACGGACACACGGTGGAAGTTAAGGTCGACGGATAAAATGGAATTAAAGTCGAGAAATTATGCGATCTATACATACTGAACCTACCACAGGTGCGAGAACAATTTCTTTTACTCTCAACATTCAGACGTAATGAGTATGTACATGCAAAAATCTGATCAAAGATCCGATGTTGGTTAGATTGCCTAATCACTACCGGACATTAATTATCATATGACATTTCGATCGTTACTCTTTTTTTATTCGAGAAACTGCAGAACCAAAAATGGGCACAAAAACTTTCATTTCCACTCGAAAACCAAAAGGAGTGGCCAAACTCTGAACTGACACGAGGATAAACTATTGTCCAATACAGATCTCGTCTAGCGAAGCCAGCCCAGAAAAGTATCTCAATTATTGTGTGCACTGTTCAAAGAATGCCTTCAATTTTCGACAAGTAACTATATTCGCACTTTATGATCTCCGTTTGCTGTCGAAATCGAAGGTAGGGCCTGCGTTGTTCGGCGTGTCGGAGTAGATCAGATAATTGAATGATCCAGAGTGTAGAGATACGTTCGTACGTTCGCTGGGTATAAAAGCCTCCCGGCAGCGACAGCGGCGTGTATCGTGTACCGTGTGACCGATCGAGGTGATCAACGTTAGCCAGTAGCGATCGGTTATCGCACGTTCCACGCGCCCTTGGCAACGGATCGTTCCGATCGTTAACCAGAGTTTTTGTACAGCTATTGCGAAAAGGCAACCGCTCCACACGCCGGGGTCCTTGCTTCGCGCGGTCTCTGACAAAAATTTCAAGGCCCGCACCTTCGCGCCTCCGGATCCATGCGATTACGAAGTGTGGCCAATTGAATTTTGCCAACTGGGAAAAGGTCAGCAAAGCGACCACTGACAATGAGATTGATCGTAGAGCAGATTTTTCTTCCTCCAAGCCGATCGCGTCTACCTAGATTTAATGACAGCTACACGCCCACATCCTGAATAACGTGACCACGCTGATCTGATTCTAAGTCATTTTTTATGACAGAGACTGGCGTGAAAGGAGTTCAAAATACTTGGTTGGATATATTGTAACTCATGTCATATGGGTGGGAATCGTTGGTTATAATTACCGTTGACGGTTAATTAATTTATTAAGTCAAATAAGCCGAAAGGATCGGAAAACCTAAAGTGCGAAACTTGTTTCGATGAATAAATAGCATTGAATTACCGTGTAATTAGACCGATCATTTATCTCGGAAAATTATAACTTCTTACTGAAAATCGATTTATGGCGTGGCTTAATTACAGGCATACATGCGGTTGTTGCAATTCGCTGAACAGCCAACTTCCGACCTTTAAGTTTAGCATAATTAGTCGAGTCAATTGAGCATGGACTAGCTCAACATTTCCTCAAAACTTTGCAATCCTTGTCCGATACCGAATATAATTAGAAAGTACATCGTTGGCCAACGTACAACGTGGCCAAAAGGCGCCTTTATTTGCGTAAGCATAATGTGCGGAATCCTGAAGTAGGTCGACGCACTTTTCATTTTCCTTTTTATTCCTCACCGTACAGCCGAGCGGCTGAGATTGATTTCATTCTCCAGATAAGCAAAGAAGAGATATCGTAAATTTTCAACCATGACGATCCATTCCACTTCCACGATTTCCGGCATTCCGAACCGCGGCTGACCAACGGCGTCTCACAACTCCTAATCAAGTTTGTCACTTTCCGATCGAGGCTCCTTATTCGATCTTTATGAGCCCCAGCTGCGAGCCATTTCGCCACGACTAACGAGACGATTTAAATCACTTCGACTTAGATACGTCAGCAACCAGGGACTATTCACTCCAATTTTGGGTGTTCAGGTGACTTCCAGCTTCGGAAGCCTTACGTAGGGCTTTCCAAGTGAACATAGCCCCCCGGGGGGTCGGCAAGGTGAAAAAATGCTCCAATGAAATTCGAAGTACGTATCGTCGAGCTTGACGATATTGTAAATGTCTGAGAATAATTAGCAGCGTTGATCGACTGTTGCTCCTCGAACAATGGAACATGGATAGCAATTATCGCGCTAGCCGACGGTGCACCGGTTCTGATAGACTATAGGGCTGCTAATCGATAGGCAATTTAGAAATATATTATAGAAGGGACATACAGACAATCTAAATGAAACTGAAACAGGTAGAGCACCGCGGTGTGCCGGTGCTTTTGATTAGGACAAGGAAATTACTACAGGATCATGGTATAGGTACTTCGGTCCGTTACGCATGAATTATGTAGCCATTGCGTTATAAAGCAGCCGATGTATAACAACGTGTATGTACAGAACAATTTTCATTTCTCCATTACCTGTCAGCAAAAAGACTCGATTGCATAACACGCACCGGGTACGGTTCAACGATTTGGAGCAAGAGAAAAAATCGCAACTGTTCATTACATACAATCATTTGATAAATATTTATATCCTTCCGAACTACGATCAGAATCAAATTCAATTCATAGTGAGCCAATAATTGTAGTTCAATTCGGCACAATTATCGCCATTACGACATGGTAATCGCCATAATCTTTTGAGATCCTTTGTAACCTTTACTTAATATCTGGTCTATTTTGTCCTGATAATCTTTGGTAATCTTCTTCGTCAAAATTTCGGTGTAAATTGTAATTTTCATCGATGTTTTGTAGTTTTCGTAATCTTCTGAAATTTTGATCAAATTTCAACGTAAGAGGGTAATTGTTGTAATTCTTGAATCGTAATCGTTGTACCTGATCTGTAATATTTTTCGACAGGAGAAGGAGGATATTCATTCAATCACACCGATGTATCGTAATAATTATTCATTTATTTACAGTCATTCAATGACACAGATGCGGGTTTCGATTTGGTTTCTCGTTTTTATTCATCCCTTTCTCCAATACGTGAAATCGATTAAGATCGGTTATCGTGAACGTGATAAAAGATCGACTCAAACGCAGCTCTGGACTCCCTGCATGATGGTCAGGGCCTGGTTGGCTCCGCATCCTACGGTTCCCTGGACGAAATCGGGGAAGTTCGATTCCAGGACACGCATACGACCACGCTTGTAATCGGCGACGACCTGGGTGGCGAGTTGGCACTCGTTACCCTGGTAGACGAGCTGGAAGTTCTCGGCCTTGAAGCAGTTGGCGCTGTCCCATCTGTAGATCTCCGGGCGCCCTTCGTACCTGAAGAAGAGAGCTGCTCCGTTGTCGGTACCGAGCACGACGATCCGGCCGGGCTTGGCTCCCAAATCGTGTATCTTTCCTGCGGACGATCCCTTGCTTAGGTACTCGGTCCTGATCGTGAAGATCCTGGAGCTGCCCAAGTAGGTGAAAACCAGACAACTGGATCCGTCAGCGCGACGGAGGAGAGCCAGATAGAGAACGTCACGATGGGAGGATCCCAGGGTGACGGCGTTCGGCAGAACGACGCGGTACCCACGTCCGGCGGTGACGTCGTAGACGAGGATGGCGCGCGCGGCCGCGTCGGATACGAAGACGGAGATTCTGCCGTCGGGCGAGTAGTTGACGACCAGATACTGCAGACGGGACGCCGAGTTGACCAGACCGCTGAGGTCGATGGTCTTGACGATCTGTGGGGAGGTTTAACGGTCAGAACATCCGAATAGTCGATCATGATCGCGGTGATTACCTTGCCGGTTTTGACGTTGATGGCCACGACCTTCGGCGGGCATCTGTAGACCGGCTCTTCAAGGGTTTGTACCACTCCGGTGTCGAGCACCCACAGGATGTCTTGGGGGTCGAGGAAGAGATCGACAACGTTTTGGAAAGCGCTGCAGACTCCCTCTTCTTGCATCGACCAGCAGGGGAACGCGGTCAGGGTGGCCGAGCAGCCCTTGTTCCTCAGACTGACCTTGGCGAGGGTCACCGGGACGGCGGACTTGAATCTGTGAAAATTTAGTTTCTTCTTCAATCCGGGAGTTCAAACTTGACGAGGATAACGGACGTACCTTGGCAGAGCGAGGAAAGCCTCGTCCTTGTATATCGCAGTCCTCGTGGCGATTACGTTTTTGGAATTGTAGCGACCGCTGTTCTTGAAGATGCTCTTCGTCGTGGAGCAAGGCCACGCGAAGGCGCCTCCGGTCCAGATAACACTATTCGGTTCGGATCGGGGGCAATCGTTGTAGCTGGCCGTTGCTACGGCGGCGATGGCACACGCCACCGTCAAGAATCGCAGCATTTTTCAATTTTTCTTCTTCGAATACTATTCTTTTCTTTATCGTATAACGCGTTAAGGATTAGCCCCGAGACTGAGAGACAGACTGAACGACAATATGTTACGCCACATATATATACACAAGCACAGTATGCAGGTACGTCACTCAGTTATGAAATATATTTTTTGTAAATAATAACGAATAACTGAAAACAATTTATTTGTTTTGTTTCATTTTTACGACAGGTTCCCACCTTTTACACGACTGAAAAGCTTCCAGACATCAATAATTACGATTCTGTTTGTCAATTGTTGACACCAAAAAACGAAAAAAATGGCGTGCTTTTAAATTGTAACAATTCACCTCTTAAATTACTACATTTCTAATTTTTTATCAGCGGTGTATCTGAGCTGCAAACACGATATGCGATAGCAGTATCATTTCATTTTTGTACAGCGAGAGTTTCGCCACGGAATAAACTTTATGGGTTGTAACGAATAACGAATTTTTTGTACGATGGCAGAGATATCAGGCGCAATCTGATACTTCGATATCAGGATTAGATCAACGTTCTAGGTGTAAAATCTTTTCAAACGATCGTGCCTCTGAATTTCACAATAATTATTTCATGCTCGAATCGTGATCGAGGCAACTTCCTGTATCTTTTCCTGTCACACAGACGATAACATTGGAGTTTGTCAAAACAGATTCTCGGTAAACGTTGAGTAAACACCAAAGAATGTGAGAAGCACGAGAGTAAGAAACGAAAAAAAAATCGCAATGCGAATAATAAAAAATAATTCTTCAAACGTCATGCGTCCCGATTTCGATTCGCGCGATATTGCTCATTCCCCGGTCCGCGGGGGGCGTAATTTCAACACAGTTTTCATACCGAACGTAACACAAACACGGTAATGAACAACAAACAGAATAATCCCTCGATCATACTCAGGCTATATATAAGCACGGCTTGAAAATTTCACATGTACTTTCGTCGATTCGTTTCCACACATCATCTGCAGGTAAGAGCGAACCTCAACCATCGATCGTTCATCCATCGGTACATCATTAACAGTCTCGAATATCTTGGTCAGATCCTAAAAACAGGATGAACGGACTCCTTCTGGGCGCGCTGTGCGCGTTCGCCCTCGTCTTCGGGAGCGCATCTGGCTCCTGCGACAGGAACCTGTCCCCCGACCTGACCTACGCACTGTCCGGGCAGAACCTCGTCTGGCCCTGCGAGAGCACCAAGAGCATCTACCAGTCTAACGGGCGCTACAACGCGCGGAATATGATCGTGACCCGGGTCCAGATCTGGAAGGACTTGGTCTTCGTCGCGATGCCGAGGTTCAAGTACGGAGTGGCCTTCACCGTCGGGGTTGTATCCCTGAAGAACAAGGGGTGCGGACCGGCCCCCATAAGCCCGTACCCGTGCTGGCCGATGCAGGAGGAAGGTAACTGCGCCGCGATCCAGAGCGCGGTCGACCTCTTCCTCGACGCCCAGGACATCCTCTGGGTCCTCGACGCCGGAATCGTAAACACCCTCGAGTCCCAGCCGGTGCAGAGGTGCCCGCCCAAGGTCGTCGGTATCAACGTCAGGACCGGGAAGGTCGTGCAAGTGATCGACCTGAGCAGCCTGGTCAGCTCGGCCTCCCGTCTGCAGTACCTCGTCGTCGACCTCACCCATGACGGACAGGTCTTCTTGTACATCTCCGACGCCGCCACCAGAGCTATTCTCGTATACGACGTGATCCAGGCCCGCGGTTACCGCGTCGTCTTGCCGAAGGCCGTCACCCTGGGATGCGCCAGGAGAGACGTTCTCTACCTGGCCCTGGCCAGGAAATCTTGCGGAACGACCGTCCTCTACTTCACCTACCTCAGCTCTAGCCGCATGTTCAGCATCAAGACCGCCAACCTCCAGAAGGGATCCACCAACAGCGCCGTCGTCGACGTTGGAGTCAAGAACGCGAAGATCGTTCTCCTCGGTACCGACAACGGAGGCGCCATCTTCTTCCGAAACAAGGGTGAGCCGGAAATCTTATCTCATCCCGTTAGAAATAAACGTCAACACGGGTTGTTCCGTAGCGCGCGTCCCTCGAATTCCTGACCGATTGTTGTTACTCATTTTTTCTTCTTCGTTTTCAGGCGAGTCTGACATCTACATGTGGAACACCGACACGTGCTTCAAGAGCGATAATTTCTTGCTCGTCCAAAAGGGTGGTGACTGCCGATTGGCTACCGGGGTTGTCCCCGGCTACAGGAGGCTCATGTGGGTCGTCGAAAGCAACTTCCAGGACTTCATCCAGAACACTGTTGGGTGTGCCGGAGCTTCCGTCATGCTTCATCCCCTCGTTAAAGACTGCAGTGATGATTGAAAAGGCCAGGGTTAATCGGACTACTATCGATACCGAAAATAACGATCGGATTCCGCGGCTAATTCATTTCAACCAATCATTTTCGGCCTAAAATTTAATAATCTCGACTGTCCAATTCTTATTTTACTCCTCACAATTCCCAAATTTACGTGTCTATTCGATTTTCCGATTGGGGAATTTACATTTTTGTATAATGTATTCGAAATTTTTCATTTTCCGGGTATTTGACTTTTTCTCTTTATCTTCGTTACGTGATTTTTTTTTTTTTTCAACTAATTATTGTAGCACAAAGGACAAAAGTAGACCAGTGCTAAAAATTTCTCGATAAATTAACTTACTTAAAATAGCATACAGATATTTACTAAATTAAAAATCAATTCGAAATTCCGCGAGTCCGATTGTCAGGTCGAAAAATCATTTGTTCTTCGCTGTCATATACTATCCTGTAACGAAGGACTGTGAATTTTTTCGGCAATGAAAGTGAAACGTTTGTGAATAGTAGTGATAATAAAAGTAAACTTATTAATCTTAGACCGTTTATTCTATTCTAAACTGAAAATCCTGACTCCTCATTGTCCCATAATTTTCAAATAATCGTTACACGCCTTATCCAAACGCGGTAACTTTCACCTTGTGCTCCAGTTTCATGGCCGATATTTTTTCCTCAGCCTCGACAGACGGAATTATATCGATCGTATCGATCTCCCGAGAGACAGCAGCAACAGCTGTCGGTCTATTATTGCGCAACTACACCTATTAATATTTTTAACCAGTTACATATTTTATCGCGCAATATTATATCTAATGATACGACTTAGCGGCGTCAAAGATCAAGTCTTGTTAATCGTGACTCTAACAGCATAAGCCAATAAGAAAATCTACTAGAAAAAAAAACTATGATTCGATTGTTTTATAATCGATACGCAAAAAGAAACAATGGAACGTGGAACTTCTAATCATATTCTGAAAAGTCGATTTCTCCATTCTTAAATTACAAGAAACAAAAATACATCTGTATCCAAATATCGTTTCAGCAATTTTTTTTTCAAATGAGTCGTCATGCTATAAAAATCTGTCAATGATTGCTTTGATAAGCAACCAAAAAACGGAACGTGTTAGCATTTTTGGGGTAGAAGAAAGTTTTTGGGCAAGCTGAATGCGCTCATAATAATCTGGGATAATTAAACTGATTTTATTGATTAACAAAATAATTGTATTTATAGACTTTGACGGTTCTTCTCTCGATTATTGTCTTATTCGATATCCCATTGGCGTTCTTTGTCTCCTTTCGAAGCGGATGTCTTTCGTTTATGACAGCCCATACATTCTTCTGTGAGTCAAAGGCGTAGTCGGTCACACAAGGAACGAATTCCGACTGCAGGAGCACCGCGTGGCTCTGTGCCTTGAAAGTTGAAAGTTGAAAGTTGAAAGCCAAGTAAAATGCAAAAGATCACAGGGATTATAGCGGGGTTACAAAGATGACATGAAAATTGTGAAGCTGACAAAAAGATTACAAAGCTCGTGGTCACCAGATTACAACAGTGATTAATTAACCCCTCGGCGAAAACGTGTTTGTGATTTTTCGAACCAGGAAACTGGACCGGAATTAGCAACGAGAAAAGGAAAACCTGCCTCCAACTTGAGCCTGCTGTCCCATCTGACGCTCGCCATCTCAGTGAGCATGAAGTAATGGAGTCCTCCGCGAAGGTCGCACATCAATCCGGACGACGCTCCCATCTTGGCCCCGACCCAAGAGACCAATAAATCGCCACGAGTTATTGACTCCTGAAATATAACGAGATTCGTATTGCGATAACCGGTTGCAAAGAGACTCACATTCTTGACTGAGAGAATAGATCCGCCCTCGTTGCGGACGCCCTCCAAATCGACGCTGAATAAATCGTGGGACGGATATCCGGTGAGGTACATGACCGAGTTCTTCCGCGAGATCGCCAAATCCGTGCTGAATGTCTTAGGCACGTTCAGATCCGATGAGAGTTTCAACCTCCACCAGCTCCTCTGACCTGATAAAGAAACGCTCTGATGGATCAAAAAAGACTTCAATCCTATGTCATCCGGTCACCTTACCCAGGCTGTAAACGATTATTGTATCGCCTCCAGGGTCGCTGACAAAGGCCTGGACCCCTCGTGAACCCACGACCGGGTCTACCGCGAGGCATTTTAAATCACGAGGAGAAATCCCGTGAAGTTCTGTCTCGGTGACCTGAATTCAGAGATTAATTACGTTACATAAATAACGGAGGTAATTGACGCCGTAATTATCCGCGGTTGTGATTAATCGTCGAGGTGTGCGATTAAGACGTCGTCGTTAGTTCGCGTATCCGATGTATGTATTTTGCATACTCTGGTCTACCTTCTCGCTTCTGCGTAAGTCGAAGATGACGATCTTCGGTTCGCACGGCTGCTGCATCGGGGCGTCCAAAACCCAGAGCCTTCCCTTTTGGTCAGAGTCTAGTCCGGTTACGGATTGCAGATCTTGACAGACGCCTTGACGCTGAGATTTGTCGTCGGGGAACGGAGCTACTTCCGGTATTGCGATTCCTAATTGCAACGGATTGCCAGCCTCTGGCCACGGCGCTTCGACGAGGGTGAACGGCAACTTGGCAGACTTCTTATCCCACCTGATTTTCAATTGATTGTCATTTAGGTAAAATTTCAACAGTAAAAATTCATTTTTCATACTTCCGAATGATTTTCACACGATTCTAGAGACATCAGGAAGAATGAAGTGTCAAAGATTGAATTTCTAGGCGGTCAATTATGAGTGGTGATTGTTGTACCTTGGAAGCGCCAAGTACGCCCTGTTCCTCCATATCGTGAATCTCCATATTAGAACACTATCTGAAATACCAACGGCGGAAAAGTTCCATGCGAATGCCTCCAGCTGAACCAGAACGAGAACATTTAATAGCAGTAAAAAAATCCGGTTCAACATTGAATCGATTAATACTGTCATTTAGATTAATTGGCAGCTAGAAACTAACGCGGCAAGGGGAGCAGGATCGCCAAGCAAAACTAAACTGGCTCTATTACATTTTATCTACTATAAGTATACCTTTTTCGTTATCTGCTGAGATCAGCCGTCAGCGCGAATTATGCTGCGGTTGTACATAATTCGAGTATACTTATACATCGACATTCGTCGGACGGTAGAAGAGTCCACATGCAGAATGTAGTTGCAATTTTTTGTCGAAAATTTAACGAGCTATGAAATTTATTCTAGTCGTTTTTCATTTCGAAGCTATACACGACGAACTAGGTGTCAAAAGAAGAGGCAAAAACCATGCATTCAGACTCTATAATAAAGTCGGAAGTGCGAAATTATTATAGGTACTCGGCAACATCGAGTTTACCATTACTGACAATTTATGTAATAGGTGAAGACTGAATGCCTGAGCGACTCGCTGCTTTGAAACGCGGACAATAAATGTAAAATTATTTAAAGGTGTTTCGTCACTGTCAAAAATATCTTGAAATTTTTTATACAAACAGGAATGAAATTTACAAATCCTGGTGATTTAAATGAAATTAATATAAAACGTTGAAAAAACATACCGAGTTTTCAATCGCTATATCTCAATATTGTATATACGGTTCTATTAAATTTATGAAACTGTTTTGGATATTCAAAACATACTAGGATTCTTTTTTATTTTTCAGTGACAAAGCGGTATTTCAGTCAATTATCAACAGTCCATCCAATTAAAAGCGTAAGATTTTCATTTTTTGGTTCATTCCGCAATATTTTATGATCCGATTCGGCAATTATTGTAGGAGTGGAAATCAATTTTCGAATGAAATTATCATGAATTTTCATATCATATGAGTATTCAGCCGAATTTTCGAAACATTCTGTGTATGAAGTTCAGTATAATCTTGCCTATAATAAAATTTCATAATTATTCTGAATTTTCGAAACTGTTATATGAATATTCAAATATTGAGAAAGTTCGAAATAAAAGCACCTTGAACTTTCCGCATTCACACTCGTTACAAGCTAAAATTGGATAGTTTCCGATTTTTCCATAGCATATTGAATGTGCCATTTGGAATTTTCTTAATCTGGCCTCAGAATCGCGATTCGCAACCCAAATAACGTTCAGATGCCAATTTTGATAAAAATTCGTCAATCCCTTTTCAAGATATCATCATTAGTATTTCATTTTGGGGAATTTTGTTCCTTATTCAATGATTCTAAAACTATTTAACTACTAAAAACAGTGGTCATTTTGAAAAAAAAAAAAAAACGCGTCGATTGAGACTAAAATCATCGGTTATCCCGAAGACCTAAAAACTCAACTGTTCAAAGTCCTTATCGGCGGAGATGGATAAGAAAAAAAAAATCTCCGAGGGGAACGACTCTATTCTTCTTATCGACCGTCGGTAGGGTCGCATTACCGACAGAGACTTAGGACGCTACTTGTGCGCCATCTGTTACCAAACCTCCTCACCTAAAGAGGCACGTGGAAGTCTGAGACCGCGCGACATCTGAACGAAAGTCTAAAAATACCAAAATACTCCGCGTGTGTCGCGCGGCGCGCCACGCATCGAGAGAGTATCGTAATCATAAAAGGCAAATGGCCGCTGTATTCCGTCGCGAGTAGTGCCACCAGTCTGGTTGGACGATAAGCGTATGGTGTACATAGAGGGAATAGTGATAAGTCGCGAGTGTTTAACCACGGAACTTGTATCGCGGTTGTGTATAACGATGAAGTGATTCGGCGTTCGTAATTATATCTCTTCGATCGATTCGTTGAGTTACATAAACGGTGGTTCCTCACCATAAACAATATAGGAGGAAAAAAGATTCCAAAACAAAAATGAGGTTCTGGAAGGAACATGTTTAACACAAATCTGATTCCCCGCTCTTCGCGAGTGTGAGTGTGAATAAATCGAGTGCGCGTGTGTGAATGGCGGTTAAAAATTAAAATATCAGTAATGAAATCGGTCTCGGACGGCACTGAGCTGGGCGTGGAAGAGGTTAGCAAGTCTACGGGCGGCGGTGTAACCGAGGAACGAAAATCGGGCACCAGGTTTAAGCGGACGTTCACACTGCCAAAAAACCCGTTTTACAACACGTCCGTAACGAACGGTAGAAAAATGTCGAAGCGAAGAAACGGCAAGAGCAAGGAGAGCGGGAGGACGGAGTCCGCCGCGTCGGCAACGCCGCCGACAAACGTCAAAAACACCGAACCTCACCCTCACCAGATACACCCTAATTCTAACCTCTACGGGGCGGACAATAAGCACGACAAACAAGTAAACAAGAAGATATTCAGGAGGCCCTCGTGGAAGAAACTTATAAACAAGATGGTACAGCACATGTCGAGCGTCGGGGTGCAGAAGAACTCCTGCGACACCCTGAGCCTGAGTGCCCACGACGAGAGGGTGCCGCCGCCCAGGCCGGCCCACATACCGAGTGACCGAGTGCCGGGTGTAATCGGGCTGAGGAACCACGGCAATACTTGTTTCATGAACGCCGTGCTGCAGTGTCTCTCGCACACCGACATTCTGGCCGAGTACTTCGTCCTCGATCAGTACAAGGTCGACTTGTCCAGGAGGAACAAATTGAACTCGAAAAAGTACGGCACCAAGGGCGAGATAACCGAGCAGCTCGCCCTCCTGCTCAAGGCGATATGGAGCTGCCAGTACGACCCCGAGATGAGCACGGCGTTCAAAAACGTCGTTGACAAGTACGGGAGTCAGTACAGGGGGAATCTCCAACACGACGCGCAGGAGTTCTTCCTCTGGCTACTCGACAAGGTCCACGAGGACCTCAACCAAGCCACCAAAAAGAAGTACAAGATCATAAAGGTATTACGGGGTTTCTACTCGATTTATCGCGAATGAGAATTGACGAAAACTGTTCTAGAGTATGAAAAAAATGACTCTGCAGTTTTCACTTTTTTCTATACTACTACATACATCGTAAAACTCGGGTATTTCGGAATTGAATTTCGTTTCAAAGTGGATGAAAATAGATGAGCGTGAGTAGAGAGTGCAACAGTTGATCGCTCTCACTGCACTATAGTCAGGGAACACAGAATGAGCCTATTGCATTTTTTTGTTCAACATAACGATAAACCCGTTTCGTTCTGAATCGTGAAAACTCGACGTGTACATCCCTCATTTCTGCAAACTCGAACGATCGAGAGTACGATATAAATCTGGGACCAACGTCCTTGGGACCGGTGATACACACGTAGAATGAGAGACGCGGAGTCGCAGACGGTCCGAGGCCCGCAGACCTTCACCTAAATTTCTGTTTCGCGTTCGGAAAGTAAATGGAAGATTCGACGACGGAGGGAGACTGAGAGGGAGTCGAAAATAACGTTGAAGAATTTTTTTAAACTCCTAAATCAGTCAGAATTGCCAGTCAACGTATCTCGGGATCCTTTTTTTGTTCTCCTTCTTGTTATTCTTCATTCACGCTCGCCCGTCTCTCGTGGCGGCATGTGTACGCTCGCATTCTTTCGATCCATTATATTCTCTACTATGGTCCATTGCTTATTAAAACAAACCCGACGGTCGTGGTCTCGTCTTTCACTAATTAGTCAATTTAAACCGCATACCACGCGTCGTTGAAACCTTTTCAAACTTTCGATCCATTTATATAGTATTCGAGCCTCGGAATATTCGAAATGGGTATTGGGAAATTTTTTCACCAATATCGTTAAAATAACAGCAATTTATTCGAATTCGATGAAAAATATTTCACATAGATCAGAATAACGGATAAATTTGAATAAAATAAAGTCTTTTTTGAATGTGATAAATTAGGATCCTAATTTTATACTCGAATGCAATTAGCAGCCGAGCGAGAGCAGCTTGCCCATTCGATCCGAGTAGCTGTTTGTTATTTGTCTCGGAATTTAGCTCATCCACTATCCAGTCCACAGCAAATAAACCTCCCGATAAGTTTTACTCATTCTACTGCAGCGTGTCCTGTACAACGTTGTAATAAGTCGGTTAAAATACATACGCGCGCGCCGCCTTTTGTTTATCGGACACAGTTTAAACATCAGGCATCAGCCGAAAAGGAATTAACCCTGCGCGAGGTTTATATTTAAACTTGAAACGGGTTAACGATCATTCTAAGAACAGCGGGGAAAACGAAACGTGGTATACCTACTGTACAGCATACGCATAGAGTCCGAATAATGAAAATAACGATATTTTCATCGCAGTATTATTTTCCACAAAGTTTTTCGATACAGAAACACTAGACCCGACTCTACGATCGATTTACCAAATTGGAAACGGTTGCGTGTCCGGACGTAGTTCGTTCCGAGTCTTTCTTTGTCTCTCGACATTCCTTCTTTCTCTCTCTCTCTTTTCTTTTTACAATCAAGGGTGATTAAATCAGTTTATTTAATGTGTATATATATGCCAGTCTGTCGGGTCTAGAGTTCATTCACTGTTCTCTTTATAGTCTTTATATACGATTCTCTATCGTCCGTGCGTGTGGCTGACTTGCGGTCTCTCCGCAGTCCGCAGTCACCAGTCAGTCTCCCTCACTACATGTACAGTGCGCACTGTATCGCGTGTCGCAGTCGTTACTCTGGTCTACACCACCGTCTGCACCAACCTATGGTACGGTTGTGAAGTCCTACTATCCGTGTATTTAAAACCCACATGTCCTCGGACATACAGTACACCGTGCTGTATACGTGCGTGGCTCTGTTAGTTAGCCGCCCGCCAGTCTTCTTCTTATTCGTACCGTATATTGCTCTACTCTATTCAGACATTCCTGCACGATGTACAACATCGAGGTACCCATATACATGTAGGCAAACTTCTGCGGGGACCAGTACAGCGTCATTCAACAAATTCTCCATACACATCGAGAAATGGACTTTTCCAAAAATCACTTGTCTTAAGGTTTCAGGTACACGGTTGATCCGATTATGTCACTCGACGCCTCATTTTCTTCCAAGAGCAATCCTCCATCGTGTGAATAGGGAAATTGAAAAACAAATTTTTGGACCTGTTTTTTTTTTTTTTTGGATGCCCGTTGAGTTTTATCGATAAATGTTACCGAGTCTCGTTGTTTATTCGAATAATTCCGCTATCTATATTTCATTTACTCCGCAGGGAAGTGAAGAGAACACGATATGATGCGTCATACCAAAGTCCGGATTTGTAAGTGACGTGCAACGCGATATGCGTGGATTTTTTTATGCTCACTGTAGACGTAATTTGAGAAATAATAGTAGATCTACTTTCCTCAAGTTCTGATGCAACGAGGACAATGACGATCGTTATCGCATAGATTTGAATATAAAAACAGCCTCGATCGTTTCCGTCTCTCTATTTACCCTCCTTCCTCTTTGAATGACTCGATGACTTGACGCTGTAACGACGACGACGATGACGATGACGCCCGAATGGAATGGGAATAAGCATGAATCATTCGCGATTGTTACGTGGCGGTAGTATGTATTATCATTCTTTGACCATGCTGCCGCGACGAAGGTCGTGGAGCCACGGACAAAAACAACTCTGCCCGCCATCCGCCCACAAGTCGGAGCAGAGGTGTGTGTCTACCTCATACTCCAGTGACTAGATGCTACGCGAACGCCTCTGATTGGATGATTATGATTATCTCGTAGGGTTCAAATTACAACAACTGTAGAAACAAACGAAAGCCCTTGAATCGTGGCTGCTTCGAGAACTGGTCGCGGGGAGTTTATTTTGAACAAACCTTGAAGGAATTATTAAGGTTCCAAAGTGCTGCGGAGAGAGAAGTCTCGAATCTCTCGGCTGTATCGTTTTTCCGTAGCTCAGTTCCTTAATATTGCATTACAATAATAATATCAGCTCGGGTTTCTGTCTTTATTTTTTCATTCTCAACTTTCTATTATTTCCTATATTTTAATTTTCTTCATTTCGTCTCGTCTACTGCGGGGTATTCCTGTCTACTGTCTTTTTCTTTCTTTCTCTCTTTCTTTTACTCATTTATTTTCTGTCGTCCTTTCGCGTTGTCTCGAATGACAATGCGACTGACTGGTGACTGGCATGCTTCCTCCCTATGTGTATGATAACTCTGTATTGACGCGGAATCGATCAACCGTGCCAAGGTTCACGCTGTTCGGACACACCCGTCATTTTGGATAGGTGTAAATTACACGTTATATATACATGATATACCTTTCGTCCGAAGTTGGCTAGAATTGGCTCATGTCTGTTCGAAAGCTTGTTTCTTGATGCTAACCAACTTCAGACTGTATCTTCGTTAGGAATTCACCCTGTACACACTGTTAAAAATATCTTGAAATTTCTCATACAAACAGGAATAAAATTGAGAAATCCTGATGATTTAAATTAAATCAATGTAAAACATCTTGAAATTTCATATATTTACGTCTCAATATTGAAAAAACATACCGAGTTTTCAATCACTATATCTCAATATTGATCTGGTTCTGTTAAATTTATTCAACTGTTTTGGGGATTCGAAACACAATATGATTCTCTTTTAGTTTCCAGTGACAACGGTATTTCAGTCAATTATCAATAGTCCATCCAATCAGAAGCGTAAGATTATCATTATTTGGTTCATTCTGCAATATTTTATGATCCGATTTGGCAATTATTGTAGCAGTGGAAACCCATTTTTGAATGAAATTATCATGAATTTTCATATCATATGAGTATTCAACCGAATTTTCGAAACATTCTGTGTTTGATAATCTTGGCTATGGAATTTCATAATTATTTAAAATTTTCAAAACCGTTATGTAAAAAATTTTTATTTGAATATACAAAAAGTATATTGGTATTGCTTGACATACATTTTTATGAAACCTTAATACAGAAATTTCCAACAGTGTATCAAGAGACTCGGTAGAGTCTCGCGCCAAGTACATTAAAAAAAAATTTTTTTTAAACGCCGCGCGTAGACTCACCGAGTCTATTTACCCGAACGGGAGCTATTCGCAGTGGTGGGGGTAATCAGAATCTCTGTTTTCTTTCGCCTCGCTACATATACGGGATTGGAAGATTTATCCTAGGACATGGGCACGAAAAGCTTACGTTTGAGTTGTATTTCGATGTAATCGGTGCCCGGAGAGCTGAGATATGATTTTTGAAAGTTTCCGAGGACCCGTTTTCATCGTCAGAATTTTGTTCTTCTTCACCGCCTTCAGCCAAAACCTATGTTCATAAAAATCAGAGAAGATTGGCCACCACTAGACAGCAGGGACAGCGGTGATCCAAGTACCTAACT
>JAFFZH010014495.1:11098-21307 GCA_018420115.1 Euura saliciscinereae
CAAAAGAAGATAACGAAACTTTTTAAATGTTGGATTGAATCGTCGACATGATAAAATTTTGTAATTTATTCATTTTTTTTTTCTCTCGTGTCTTTGGATTAGAATTTTTGAATGCTATAAACATTTGTGAATGTGGGTTTACGCACCTAGAGCGTAAAATACGATCAAAAGGTTGAGCCCGCAGATATTACATCACGGTTGATAAGACTTTGGTAGCTGCCTCAGGCAACGATGACGAAGATTTCGTAGGTTTGGGGTAAAATTTTGCCGACAAACATTGAGCAAAGGTTTCTTCGACGAACCCCTTTTACCAGGAGGCATGTATATACATGAATAAATGTGTAAAATATTGGAGTCTTTTTTTTAAATCTTTTTTTTACTCTCAAGACCCTTTTTTAACCGCTTTAACCTTTTAGAATTTACATAAATCGAATGACTATGTATCAAATCGTGATAAATTTAATGCGGAAATAAAAAATGAATAAATACTAAAAGGGTTGCAGTTGAGGAATTTAAATTCTTTTGGGGATTTTTTAGAACGAAAAGTAATCGGGGATTATTCGGGGAATCTGAAAATTATTCAGATAAACGTTGAAAACAAATTTTTTAGGCGATTTTTGAAAGAATTGGAGTAAATTGTTTCATTCTTTGGATTCGTGAAGTGTCATTTTTTTTCGCACGGTCTATTTTGTGAATTCAACAGATTTGAAAATTTGCAACATTTGTTGTTAAGAAAGCAACGCCTCGTACTTTCTGATTTTATTTTTCAAACTGGAAAAAGTTTACGGAAAAGTTCTGGCCTATTTGCGAATTTATCAGATTAGCATTCGAGTGTAAAAAGTAAAATCGAACTATTGGTCCATTTTTTGCCGAGTGGAAAAAGACTGCGAAAAAATTCTGATATCACGCGACTCATGAAATTGATAATTTATTAATAATTGGGAATTTGCAAATTCACAAATGTATTATTGATTTACATATATATGATCTTCTATCAAATCAGTAGATCAATAATATATTTTCAAATTTGAAAATCTGATTTCAAACTGTTTAAATCCATCAAAGAACAGCATAATAATTGAAATCGAACTCAAATTATGGAATAAAAAATAATTGAAGAACATTTTTGAAGGATTATTCAATTTTTTCACATTTCTTATCAATCAAATAAAAAATGATACCTTCCAACACGTAAAAATGTGTCTTTACGCTTGTAGCTTTACCCTTTCCTTTCCTTTCCTCTATAGATGTAGGTAATCCGTGCTTTCGAGAATATGAAATGCATTGGTTTTGGGGTGTTTTTTTTCCGGGGTTGAAATGGTTTCGAGATAGTAAAGGCTTAAAATTCCCTATACATCACCGAAAGGGTCTAGAATATAGGCGTATAACTATGCGGTTTAGAGCAATCTTGATTTCCCGAGGGGTGCTGCTCACTATAACAGTCGGTCGTGAACGTGAGCTTGCGATAGTGGATAACGACGCGTACAAGTCAGACTCGAACTCAACGCGATATAACGAAAAATCTGTGTACTTTTTTTTATTCACACTCTGTGTACTTTCGTATAGAATGAAGAGCTTCAGATATCTTCACGTGTGTATAAACCAATCATAGGGGAAGGGGGAGGAGAAAATTGAATCCCTAAAAGAAAAAATCGGTTCTACACTGAGAAAAGAGTTTCTTTATACCAAATGAAGGCATTTATTTGAAAATTTCGCGAAATATTTGTGAGCTGTTAAAGAATATCTTAACATGAAGTAAATATACATGTTGTTTTAACTACTGTGGAAATTCCGTAGTATTCGCAATAAATAAAGCATTCGGTTGAGACAAAAATCACACCATGCTACTCAAATACAGATTTATTAACAGTTAACAAATCTTACATGAGGGTTTGAGATTTGATGTAATTCGTGCGTAGTAGTCTGTACGCTTGCCGCTAGAGGCGAGAGCGGCGCTGAATACTCTAGCTACAGTCTCGCGAGTAAAAGCGCGCCAGTCATAATACATTCACCGACGTGAGGCGCATCATTCTAAGCTCGAGGCGAACCCGTTCCTGGGCATTGTTTGGGCAGCATATTTTAGGCATGCACTATCTTTTTCGGTGGAAATAGTGAAAATATTATTCCAACAGTCACTTACCACGTTAAAAAAAATTGGGACATGACTTGTTAATCAATACCTGATTGGTCTAAAAAAAAGATCACCATTCGTGGATAACGGCACTGATAGAAAAGCACAATTTATTAACTATTCGTAGTTGAACTTCATGATCGTTCTGCTGAAACAACAGGTGCGGTTTGAAGAGAAATACAAGATTTCTTAACTATTAAGAAATCCCCATTTCACTATCGTGATGATCGTCTGATATAACTGGACGCGAATTTCAAGGAAATTGATGATTCGTTAACTATTAAGAAATCTTTATTTGAGACAAAGAAAACACTCAAATGAATGATTTCTTAGCTATGACTAAATGTATATTTGCTTATATACGAATATACGATTCGTTAACTGTTAACGAACTTTGTTAACAACAACAAAACTCTTTTCTCAGTGTAGAGTCAAAAAACTATGATCATTTTGAAACAAAAAAATTTATCTATCGATAAGTGATTTATCATTCGTTTCGTTGTTTTATATGAATTTTCAATTTTTGGAAAACCTACTACGCAAAACGAAATAAAAAATTATTGAAAATTCGAGAATTGGATTCAATTGATTCTCATTTTCCATATCACGTAGAACTTTTTCCACGAAATTGACGGAGCTTTTTTTGAAATTAAAAAAAAAAAAACAATCAACATATGCAATTTCCATCATTGTGATTGACTGTATTGATTATGGTGAGACGATCAATATATCTTTTTTTTTAATTCATTAAATGTTAGATCATTGCAGAATTTAAAATTCAGAATTGAATATTTTTCTAGTAACAAAATGAATGATATGATCAAGATGATAATGAACACAATATTGAGTTATTAATTATTTTAACAGTTTCTAAAACATCAAAATGAATATTAAAACAAAACTGGATCGATGACTTCTCTGATAATTTTTTTTTCCGGATAATTGATCCGTTATGAAATCACAGTATCTTACATTTCATACAATTATTACATTATTTATACATATATAACTTTTAAACACTTGGATTAAAAGAAATCCACGTTTTTCTTACATTTTGGAAATGTTGGGGGGGGGGGGGTGCAATTTAAACGTAATTGAAAATTCGAGTACCTGTAGAAACATGAATAATTTCTACTACTTTGTTAATTATAAAATAAAATAATTGTTAATTTGTAGAATTATAAATGAATATTTATTACGCATTACGTAGTTTACGAACGGCCCTGGCTTTATCAAAATTTAACATTTTTGAATTTTTAAATTTAACGATATTCCGAGAAATTTACAATTTTGAGCTTTTTAATATTCACGAAGCCTCGGATAGTCTGTATGAAAATAAAGTTTGATGAATTCTTATTTATTGACAGTAAAACCAGTAAAAAAACAAAATGACTAAAACAAAAAGCAACTGTACATGTACTTTGTACTTTACACAGAGCGGATTATAGTTATAAACGCGTAAGCACTAAGCCTTTATCAGGGATGATGTAAAGAGGCGGGGGATCTCGACGTCTCGACGTCGGGGGCAGATGTGGCTTTTCCTTAACAGTTTCGCCGTTTCGCAGTTTGGTACAGTGACGAGGTACACGTTGACGTCGACGTCGAGAATCAACCTGGGTGAAATTTTCGAAACAGCCCCTGCACCCCCGTCTTTATACGCTTCTCTATTTATCACCCGCGAATTCTATGCGAAAATACTTTACAGTAGGATGAGGGAAAATTTAATATTAGATTTTTTGACGGTTTCCATGTTTTATCGCCGAAGCCGCGCCATGTGCTGTCACCGCACGAAAAAATTCAACGATTAATTCATACATTTCAATCCGGCCAGACTCCGGCCTAGAGCTTTTTTACACTTTTTCTTCTTCTATCTATCGAATAACGAAATGATGGGGTTGAAGAAATTCGTGAAATATTCAGATTTATTATTCGATATCAATTAGTCGGACAGATGATGAAAAATTTGAGTTCCAGAGTCTAAAAACAGTTTTTATGAACATAAAAAGCTTTTTTTTCCTTTCAGGTTCGAAAATAATGTCATTTTTGCAATTTTTCTTTATATCGTTAACCCTCTAAATTAGTATCTCTTTTTTTTGGGACTGTGATGATATTTGGAGAAAGCTTGCAGAGACAGTGTCACAAACGTAGATATCCTGAAAAAATTTCCAAATCGAGAATCTGGTGAAAAATGATGGTGCAGGTTGAAAATCGTTTAATTCCACTTTGATTTTTCAAAATTCCACGAACCAGGAATTCAAGGGTTCAAAATTTGCAAAATTTATATTCTTTCATGTGTATTCATTCAATTTTCTCATACATTCAAGTTTGAGGATCATTTTGAGCCCAAAATAATCCCAAGATTCAAAAAACAGGGTAACTTATAGCAATTTTTAGGAATTACCCAGAGCTTTATATTTCCAAAAACGTTCTTCGACATGATTTCTAAAATGTGTCAGAAGTTTTCTTTTTTATCACAAATATAACACTTTGATAAAAAAAAAAAAAAACAATTAAACTTTCCTTGATTTTTTCACTCCGGTTTTTTATTTTTATTTCCTCGAGCCATAAAATTTTCTCAATGATTTTCAAAAATATGAATAAAAAGCCTCCAAAAAATTCCAAATCTTGCATCATTCGATAAATCGAATTTACGAATTAAATTTTATTTTATTTTCGAAAAACAAAAATTAGAAAAATGATCATCGCAATCACGGCTACGTGAAATTCGGAAGGTTGAGAACCTCCACGCTATAAATCGTCCTGTACCATCGCTGTACACCCTACTCGTATATATTTGGTAAATTGAACCCGGATTAAAGTACACACGTAATCGAAGATAAGTAGGTACTACATAGCCGACCTGGGGTATCGATTCGAACGGATTTCCACTTGAAATTGCAGGGTATATCAGGTGTCTGTCAAAAAAGGTCTGTCATCACTGATTCGAGAAATTCAGCTAATTGTTCCTGGGCATAATTATAAAAGATTCTGTGAAACCGTTGCAAACGCTTTTCTTCATTTTGTTTTCCAAATGAATTTTTTGAATTTCTGAATCCACGAAATTCTTGATAAAAATGAACTGAAAAGTTCATTTTATCGTGAGTAAAAAATTGATAAAAACTTTTAAACAGACAATTCTTTTGTATTCTTTGAGATTCCACGAAATCGTTGATCTAGACAATTTTATTGACCATTTAACGTTCTTTTTAATTATTTCAAAAATCATATTTCAGTGCAATATTAAAAAAAAAAATAGTTTTTCTGGATCTTTGTCAAGTTCCAGTATTATCTGATCGATTTCAAGACTCCCCCAAGTTTTATTTCTATTTTCCAATACGTCGAATAGGAAGAATTGTCCTCCATCGTCCTGTAAGAAAGTGGCAATAAAAATCATTATCTCTTAGGTTTGTCAAACGAAGAAAAAAAAATCCTTGAGCTCTTCGTGTCAGAAGGCCGACGGCGATAGTAGACGAAGAGACAGTTGTGACCCCGTAAAAAGTCGTCGCATCAGCAGTAATTATCATCCCCCAAGGATTTGGGGTGAGACGGGCGAAGTAACCGAGGGTTAGATTTTTCCTCTTTATATCTTTTAACAGGCGGGGTTGATTTTTATTATTTCTTTCTCTCTCTCGTTTTTTTTTTCTTCTTTTTTTTATTCCCATAATATATCCTCGACGCTGCAGTCTCTCACGTGCTGCACGATCTCCGGATGGAATAAGCCGCAACGAGAACGAAATTTCCGAGGGAATACCTGCACGCGGTTATATGCATGTATGTCTATACCCACCCATCAGGATCTCTGAAATGACTGTAGAAAGAAAAAAGAGAAGAAACAAGAACAAAAAAAGAAAAAATTGTGGTGTAAGCGAATTTTCACGGAATTCAGGTCACTGTCATCCGCCGATCGAATCATAAAAAAAAAAAAATTGGTTGGAATTCGTTGCAAATTTAACGCTTGCAATTTTTTTTAATTTAAAATTTGATGAAGAAAACTAGATAAAATTTATAAAAAATTGTGAATTAGTTGAAATAAAAAAACTGACTACAAATTATTACGTGTTGTAAGGAAGCAATAAAAATTTTGAATTAGTAGAAATTCCGAATTAGTTAAAAACTGCAACATATTTGCGACGTTGTCTGATGATTTTTCACCCAATTAGGTATATCAACGATGACGTTGTTAAATTTTTTTACATAAATTTGGAATTTTATCAGAACGTTTTTTTAAATTGTCAGAAATTTCCATCACGATATCAAATTCAAATAATCTCAGAACACATTTTTTTTTTCTGAGACTGTAAATTTGCGAAAATACATATATCGTCGTCAGACGCTTCAAAAAAGGGGATTTGTAACGAGAGGCGAGAATTTTAATAGAACCCAAAAACATTTTTTTTCCATTTTATTGTTAGCGTAATTCATGTCACGTGCCTCTTGATACATGGCCTAGACGAATTGTTGGAGATATTTATGTATCCTCTGCTTAGCAATTTCCAGAGACGAGGCACGCGCCTGTATTTGTACTTTTTACGTTTTTTTTCTCCCTTCTAATTTTTTTCTTACCATCGCCACTGAGAGTCGACGGTATGATACAGTGTCTGAAAAAGGGAGCCCCAGTCCCAAGGGGACATACGTCAACCACCGCGTCTCTTCGCGTGTGTAGGGGTTACCCTCTGCCCTCTACCCTCAATTTTACACGTGTTTTAGGGACCGTGGGGCTCACGCGTGTGCGTGTGTGCCTTATTCTTCCAGCGGTAGGGCTGAGAATGTAAATTTTGATTTTTCCTAGGTCTCAGGGGGTTTATTCTGATTCCGATTCGCCCCTATATCTGTTGTGGGATGGGAAAGGATATCGATCTTCGTTTTTCTGCCTCTTTATTTTGGTAATTGATATTTTTCTGGGTTCTGGGCCATTTTTACCACCCCCGGGTCGTATAATTGAGGCTCGTTATAGCTGCATACGAGAGAATAACTCGATGAGTCATTTTTATCCCCGATAAAACGAGAAAGGAGGTGAGGGGAGTGGAAGAATTCTTGAGACCCTCGTCGACTACTCAAATCATGGAGTAAAAAATTAATCAGACTGTTTGGATAATAAAAATGAAACCCTGAATAGTTGAGGAAAGGGAAAATATTATTTTTTCAATCAATTTTACAAAAAAAAAAAAAAAAAGGAACACCGAAATTAAGGCTTCGACATTGAAATCTCAATGGAAAATATTTTGAACTTTTGAAAATGATGAGCGGTCGTCAATTTGTGAAAACAATGATATTTATTGGATTTGGATGAAAATTTCCGTTTTCGAAAATTTCCAAATTTTGAAAAATGGAAAGAAATCAGAATTTTGGATATGTTTTTGTGAAAACGACGTAGATCACAATTCCGAAGTTTTCGGAGCATGGAACAAATATAGTTTCGTAAATACAGCCTTTACAAATTTTCGAAAACGGAAATTTCAAAATAGGGACAAAATTCTTAAAAAATTCATTTGTGTTCAGAAAAATTAGGGCATTTATTTGAGATGAAAAAAAAATAACGTTACCAGAGAATTTGTTAAACAATGTTTTGTTTAAACAATTTATTGATAACTTTCGGGCATTATTATTATTCGAAATGAATACTCTTATCATCTTTATCATATTCGATTTTTTTCCGATTTTTATCTTATCATGAAGTACTCAATTTGCCGACGAGAATCATTTTTTGTACCCCCTTAAGGAATTATGTGCTTTTTCCACAAAATCGTTAGATAATGAATACCCATCGATTTTCCCCAAATTTGACTATAAAAAAAATGTTCGAAACGAACCTTTACTTTCGCAAATCCGTTCATAATTCCCCTTGCATTGATAATAACGGTAATAATTCTCCTATGGAATCCCATCTGTTGCCAATGGTTCGGTTTCAGTAGTTGGTGGTATTACAGCTATAATCGGGGGGTTCGCGTTTACGCGCTGCATAACGTATGTCGGCGTATACGTCCCTCTGGAATTCGGGACGTAGACAGATATACGTGTACCGATACGCGTGCGATAATAGCGCCGGATGGTGGTTGTTAGCTAGGAACTGTCTCGTTGCTTCTGATTCATGCGATAACCTTTGTCACTCGATTCGATTCGGGGTTTTCGCCCCACGCACCCTCAACCCTCAACCCTCCGCCTTCGCGTTGTTGGGTTGTGTCACGTGCTCCGGGTCTACTCGAGGCACGTCGGACTTCCAAATCGCGTCAGATCGATCCGGGCTTACCTTACCATCTTCGTCAACTTCGCAGACTCGATTGGGATTTTTCACATTTTTTATTTCCATTTTTTATTTCATGTATTAGAAGTTTGAAAAAAAAATAATAATAATTAGGTCATATTTTTCCTTAATTATCTCAATTGAAATGAAAAAAATTACTACGTTGTGACGTCACCCATAAAAATCGAAAAAAACAAAACAAATTTGATATAAAATCCCGATTATGAACGATTCAAATTCTGATTCGTCGCACGATTTTCTGTAATTTGATGACACGTTTATTGTTAGGGGGTTGACCATTTTTTTTTTTTTTTTTTTTTTTTACTCTTCAATCGAATTCAAATCAACTCTAAAAATGTTTTTTGTATGATCGAATAAAAATTTTACTCTATTTGATCTGATTTTTTTTTCTCAATTTGATCGATGTAATTTAAACCGTTTTTTTTTTTGTTCAGGTTTTCAAAATTCTCGTAGTTTCAATTCAATGATTGTACAGTTCAATATAGTAATCGATCATTCAGTAGTTTTTTTTTTAAATATTTGAATATCAAAATTGTGAAAAATGAAATAAAAATGACGATATATCTTGATTTGGATAGAATTCCGTAACCCACGTTTTTTTGGGGCACTGATCACGAATTTGAAGTCAATTTTACTAAATTTTAATTTGTCGTATGTGATATGCGCTGCAAAAAACGGTTACGAGACTTTTTTTCCCTCCTGTAAATTTTTTTTTCTCCCGCTGGCAAGTTTATTTCCCCGGTAAAAAAAGTGTGACTTTCATCCCGTTGATTAAGGAGGTCCAAAAAACACGAGTTTAGTGTATAAGAACGTTGGCCCAAAATACTAGAGACACGATTGTTAGTTTCCGGCCATTTATCTAACCACCCTTACCCCTTACCCTCGACCTAGCTGCCCTTGGCCCGGAGCAGCAAAGTGGCAACAGAAGCACCGTAACAACAATGTTTACCTGTTTGCATATGAGATACGGGATATAGGATATGCTCGTGTACTCGTGCCTGTTGCAGCAGCCTCCGGGTCTTTCTGACGAGAGTATTAGAGGTACATGAATGTGCCATGAATCATGAACCATGAACCTCGATGCCGAAAGGCGGAGTCAGAAACTTTGAACAAATAATATATGATAATCCGAAACTCGACTGCAACGATATCGGATATTGATAAATAATTCTGCTTGTTCGTCGCTTCTCTGAAACGAAGATCAACGTCTTCAAAATTTGCTCTCTCGGTCCACGATGGGATCTTGAACTCAAAATAAATCATTCGAGATATTGACTTCAATTATTAATAATTGATCAGCCAATTGGTCAGTATTTGCAACAATGAAAAATTAAGGTCAAGAAATGGTCCACTTTTTCGAAATCTCAACGACCAAACGACCAGTGGAATTTTAAGAGTACCAACGGTCCTTTCTTAATGTTGAAGGAATTATCGATATTGATTCCTTATCAGCAATATTATTATCACATATCCCGTTTCCATTATCAATCGTATGTCCAAAAGGAAGAAAATAACTTCTCCATCTTCTTCAAAGTGAGTTTCTTCGGTCTCGCAAAGAGAGCCTCTTGTAACAGCATCAAGAAACGCAGCAGATAAGAGTGGCTGAAAGAGTTCAGATAAAGAATAGATACACGAATCTCCTGGGGTCTTCGACTCTCTGGTAAAAAAAAAGAGAAACAATCCCTTTTATATTCTCTTCTCACCTTTTATACACGTTACATACTGTGGAATATTTCTTCTTTTTATTCTTCTTCTTCTTCTTCGGGGATATCAAGAGACTCGGTAGAGTCTCGCGCCAAGTACATTAAAAAAAAAA
>JAFFZH010014496.1:0-18114 GCA_018420115.1 Euura saliciscinereae
TGTAGAGTGAAAATATTTCGCATTTATTTAATAACAAACCGAAGGGAAACGTTATTGAAGGGAAACGAAAATTGTTGAAGCTAAAAGCATTTTTTTTTCTACTGTATGTAGTGTGAAGAAAGAATGAAGTTACTATCGTGTATTATTTCAAGCAGTTGATGAGAAAGAAAAATCACCAGGCCATTCGATACATTAATCTAGCAACATTGCAAAAGCGCTAAAAATACACGATTTTAATAATTGTTATTATTCATACGTATTCGATAAATATTAGAAAAATTACATTGATTCAATAGACAAATTTACATTAAGTTGGCTAACAATTTTCTTCACGACAAAAGTATATCATTCAACGACGTTATCAAGTTTGATTTATAAACAATCACTTTTGTTTCTGCGCAGACATTCATTTAATTATTATAATCGAAGGTCCGGTTTATTATTTGAATAAAATGTAAAATATTTTATAGAAAAAATTGGCGAATTTTCACGGGTAATTTATTTATGCAATATTATAAAATTATATATATATATATTTAAAGATTTATTTATAAATGATGCATTCATGCTTCCGGCAGGAATATTAATATTCAATCGAACTCACGACTGTTTCTTCAAACGTTGCAAAGAATCGTCAAAATTATAGTGCTGCAGGCACTTTCAATACCCACATTTTTTCGGATCACTAAAAACTTTCAGCAATTGTTACTGCTTAACAAAATTCGACCACGCTTTAATTTGTGAAAAAAAAATGTTCTCAAGAAAGTGAAAATATCTTATAAATCATTTGGTAAAATTATACAGTCGATTAATTACTCTAACGTGAGACAGACTTTTAATGTGGTTTATTGGCCATAGTTGTTGAATATGAAGTTTAAAAAATGTATACAAAAGCGCGGGTTTAATTTTAGGATTCCGGTTATTGACAATTGATAATTATATGCGGCGCAACTCGTACTTATTAAATAATTTTTTAATTGATAAATAACTTCTGTTAAGGAGTACGTTACAGCATTGGTGTTCAGTTACAGTTCATTTCAAGGAGACCTAGCTAACACATTCACATGTTATATACGATATTACATTATTCATTATGCATTATTATAATAATTATTATTATTGATATTATCATTATTATATGAGTGTTATGCCTATGTACTTAATATTCATTTGAGTAATAATAATAATAATTATTAGTACATACTTTATCTCAATTATATTACATTTTAGTGCGTGCGCGGTTAATACCTTCTATAATAATGAGTTAAGACGGTTATTATGACGTCAGAAGACTAGACTTAACAACATTGCATCAATAAACATCTTAAATATTTCATAATTTGTTTAGTTTCTCATTTTTTATATTTTTTTTTTCATCTGTTTTTGTCTATTTTCTTGTTTTCATAAAATTATTCTGATTTTAGTACGTGAATTCTGTATAACAATTAGTGTAAAGTTTGGATTTTTATTTCTTTACCATTTTAGTTGTGATTATTATTATTATTATTATTATCATTATTAATATGATTAATTTAATTAATGTGCATTGATTTCATACTTCGGCAGGTTTGATTAAATTAATGTACGTAATGATTCTGTTACTCTATTGATTTTCAATTATGTCATCAATTTTGTTTAGTTCATTTTCTTAGATAAATATGTATCAACTTTGTTTTATGGGTTCAAACTTGAGACAAAGAAATGTCTGTCACAATTTCCGTACGTTATAACTTCGATGAGAAAAGAAAACTGCCAAATAAAAATGGGCTGTAACAATTTTTTATTCCATTTTTTTTTTGTTTTTTTTTCTATTTTGGGAAAATATTGGGTCATTCCAAACATCACAGTCCGTTCTATTATAGGGTTGGGCGTTTCGGGCAATATACTTTAGTCGCAACTTCGGTCTTTATCATTTTTTCTCGTTTTTTATATCCTTGAAACGAATTCTAGTAATCGATTACAGTAAATCTTGATAATTCCAATTCCAATATTAATATTTTCTTTCTCAATAATCAATTCAACAACACGAACCGTTAATTATTAAATTCAATCATCTAACATGAGCAAAACGCAGTTAATTAAAAAATACAAACATTTGACAATACATTCAATAAGGTAGTATATCGTATCAATAATAATTAATGTTATCAATTGTTAGTTGATTAAAGATTACATGATGTTATCCTGGCGCGAAACAACCACTTCCCATCTTCATTATTATTAATTACCATTTAACAATATAAATTTATATCCATTGTCTCTGTTACGCGGCCGCAAGTTTCTTTGTTTCTCTCTCTCTCTCTCTCTCTTTAAGGAGGCTCTAGCACAAAGGGCCGATTTGTGTGGGGGCTTACGCGAGGGCCTCTATTTTTACAGAATACCGCAAGTTTGTCATAACACAGTTGCTTCCGATCAAATTATTGTTAATTCTATGAATACATTATTAATTTCGCGCGACTGAATAAAAACCGTGAAAGAAGAATAATTTTACGGTACGATACTGCATACATAAGTATGGCAGCACCGCGATTCTCTATCTCACTTTCTCCAGTGCTAGACGGACAGAGGTTCAATTCTCGCGCAGGCGCTCTGCCATCATATTTCGGTCTCGCTGCCGAATTTCTACGCGGTTCCATAACCTCTCTAAATTTCAAATTTTTCGAGACTTTGACATCGAATATCTCATAATATGAGTCGGTGACCCCATACTGTATTGTTGTATTTGCAATCCTCGCGATCTAATCAACATTACTCTAGTTTTTCATAAACATCTGTGTAGTAAATGTAGAGATATCAATTGGCCCATGTCTTTCGAGAGGGATCCTGCCATAAGGCCCATGCTAAAAATGCCAATTTCAACTATTTTTATCTTGCTTATTTAGTCGGTGACCCGGTCTGAAATCTCGCATACGTGAGAATGGGTACTTGATTTATGATATACTAAAAAATTATTTTTTTCTGTGCATGACCCGTTCGTGCTAGAGCCTCCTTAATTGTCGTTCAAGCCTTTTTTCCAAGCTTCATGTCTAACAATAAACGAATCAACCTTTGTATATAAACGGTTGGTCGCTTTCGTATAGGCCAAAGAACATGTTCAACTGTATTTTCCCCAGCATCACTAAATAAAGTAATTACATTGGTTAGATATAATTATTTCATCAATTTAATAGCGAAGAATGCAGTTAGCTGGGAATACAGCTCAGTAATAATTCGCAACTATAGCAATACTACAGTTTTAAATTTCATCACTTCCTTTTAATATCCGAGATATATTACAACCCTCGTCGTTAAATAGTCGCACGTTACAACTAATAACTAATAATATGATAAATATAACCCCGCCGATAATAACGCCGAACACGTAAAACTACAGTAGGTATAGATATACTATTACTTTATAGTTAATACCTATTCTTTAATTTTTAGCTCGAAATTGGTAAAAGTCTATAAGTAGAAAACTGGCATCTGGTTTATGAAAAGTCTTTGGATTATTATTGTGTTTACTTTTCTTCAAACTTTTTTTTTTCTTTTTTGTTAATTAATTGCATTAAAGCAACGCCGTTAAAACCGATCGTTCGAACTGCGAGTTTATATTCTCATAAATGTTTCAGTTTTCAATGTTTCGTTTTGATGTTCCCCTAGATTAATTGACATGAAGATACTTATATACTTTTCGCAACGCGGAAGTGTAGGTATTTTTTTTTTCTTTCTTTTAACTCAATTCACGAAATTCACGCCACTGACTCGGAACAACGACGCGACGCCATTCTCGAATGTTCAAAAATATATTCCTGCAACACGCTATTATTTTCCACAAATACTCAGCCGAAGGAACAATCGAACGACGAGCTATTCCCTCGTTAACCTACACAGGCATCAGCGCTTGCCGTGACGTTTATTTATAGTGAGTTTATGTGTTCACGTATTGTGAGTTTTGATAGATTATAACGAGCTCTCTTTCTCTCCTTTCTGAGAATTATTTTCAAACAACTGATCATTGTTCTTCACGTATGTTTTGATGCAAATTATTACGCGGACTTATAGTGACTTGACACATGTTCATTGCAACAGCAACACGTGTAGTATTTCATTATGGACGCTATACCGTACGCAGTGTATCTTGATTCGGATGAAGTTTATAAAACGCCGCGTGAATTGTTTTTGGTTTATGAGTCGCATATTCTCGCTGATTTTGGTTTAACTCGTAATTTTCTTATTTGTTTCAATCATTATAGTTTATTTATATGATAGTACATAAAACAGTGGCGTTAGTTAGGTTAAGTTAAGTTTATTACATACGGTAAATATATATCCTACAAATATTTCTGTTCCCAGTTTCATTTTTTTTTTATTTATTTATTTTCAAAATTTAAAAAAATACATATATATATGGATATATTTATATATATGCCAATCAGACCTCACGCGGTTTTATTGAGAGATCTGACTCCTAAAAGTCGCAACTTCTGACTATTTAAAACTTGTCGAACAGCGCTATTACACTTTTTTCTTTTTTCTTCTCTTTAATATCCTCTCAAGTATTGATTAGTAATTAGATATGAGTAGATTACAGAGTATAATTAGGTTATGATCATTTATATCATTAGTGTCATCGTTATTATTGGTACTTATTATTGTTATTATTATTATTATTATTATTATTATTAATTATCCGTTATCAAATAGCAAAGATTCAAGAGGCCATGACTAGACATTTAACCATAAGTACGCTTATAATATAATAACAAGATGGCGGTTGGCTCGACGAAATGGCCAACAAAAACACTCGACTTACGTTTACTTTCAATAAATCCTTACGGTTAATAATTTAATGTTTAAAATTACTTATTTTTCCTTTTTCAACGCTCACAATTACAATTATACAGACATGGAAATACTGGGAACTTTTGACATTACTTTACGTTAAATCTTATTACCTTAAGATATTAATTACTCAACACATTGGCTTCGCGCGCAATACTTTTACGGACTTTTCTTACTTTTTTTTTTCTCTCTTTAATATTTTCTTCATGTTTAGCTCGCAGTAAAATATTCATCGAAGACTTGTATGGGTATAATGTATTTTACAGTTATACATATAAACAATCTGAAAACCCTCTCTTGTCCCCAACTAAATTAATCATTAACACTTGAAGTCAATAATTATTTCCTTTTCGTTTTTTTTTTTCTTTTTAATTTTTTTTTTTGTTTTTTTTTGTTTTGTTTTGTTTTTAACTTACTTATTTTTCGTCAACATGCATCCTACTCCTAAAATATATCCATACGTAACACATGTACATACTCGCGAATAATTCGCTTTGGATTATGATAATAATGTAATTATATTTACACACAATTGAAGAATTAAGTTCGCGAGTTTAAATAATTACCACATCATTTATCATCGTTACGTCGATTTTATTATGAGGGTTCGAAAACAAAAACAAAAAATGAAAAACTATATTCGGTCAAAGGTCTTTGTTCCGTTTTATTCTGCCTCGCACTTTTCTTTTTTTTTTAAGCTTTTTTTTCAATTTTTTAACAAACTACTATTTACGATTAACGAGCCGTAGCTACGTTAAACGCGGCCGTAACAAGCCGTAATTGTTTGATTGTTAAGAAGCATAATGTTTATCTGGTGCAATAACCGCGAAGTTCAAGCTTCGTTTTATTACCTTTGATTTTTCAGTCTTACCGGCAATTAAAGCATGGTTTTTTTGTTTGTTCTTGTTTGGTTCATTAAACATGTTAACTTCTTTTGTCTCGTTATTAAATGTATAATGTACTGTCGTTAAGTTATTTTATGGTTCTTTGGTGGAAAGGTAGGGGGGGGGGGGGGGTTTGGTTAAATTATTTTCTGTTCTTGGTTACAACGATCGTTAAGAGGTCGACCCGGGTTTATGGATTATATTATGTACGAAGTATGTATATATATAGGTTTATTATTAAGTTTAGAAATTTAGTTTTAGATCACTGTCATCTAATCTCATCTAGACCCTATTCTAAACCCTAAATTCTAAGCTACCGTCTACCTATCTATGGCGATACAAGAATAAGTTATGTTAGATATATGAGGAGTTTCAATCCTAGGATATTATTTAGGGTAAAAAAGGAAACAGTATATAGAATGAAAAACCGATCGCGTCTAACAACTTGATTTGTCTCTCTATTAAAATTTTCATTTCATATTCATATTTTCGAAACTTTATGAAATAATAATATTATGAAATAGAAAATGTTGAGGGTTGAACAAAATCACAGCGAGATTTTGTGTAACGACGCGATCGGTAAAAAGCGGATAGATTTCGAATCCAGAGCTCGCCAAGTACCGTGTTTAACAATACCCTGTTTTTCTGCTCACTTCACGGGGCGAGCTTGTTTCCGCAATTTACGCAACTTCGGCTATGGTGTCTCGGATGCGATAAAAAACAATAAATAAAGTCGAATTTTTTCAAGTCTCTTTTTCTTCGTCGTCTTTTTGAAAATAGTCTAGAATTCTGGTATTCTTGTTTTGACTTAAAGGTGGTATTGATTTTTGTTGCGTTTCATTGTCAGCCGAGACACACGTACCGAGCTTAAGGATAACGAGAGTAATTTTGTATCCACTTTCAATCTCTGAATCACGTCAAAATAGTAGGGAGAGTTACTTTTTCCACTTTTACTTATTATAGTATAGTACAAGAGACAATCACTCGATACAAAAGCAATAAATTAGATTCCTTTAACATTAAGTCACTACATGTTTACTAATAGGCATGCAACAATATACGGAGTAATTATGTGATTAAGATTAGTAATCAATTGATTAATTAATGGTTAATTAATTAATTATCAATTAAGTAACATTAATTGGGCCCGGGAAGAGTGTATTTAATTATTTAATTACCAGAGTCGCCGCGCGTCGAGACGCTCATACAAGAATAATAGTTAGTGTCGCGGACGTCTTCATCGTTTCATCTTCATTTTTTTTTCTTCATGTTTTTTTTTCACATTTTTTTAAATTTATTTTATGATTATTGAGGCGTCCCATATGCGAACGTACAAAAATATATCATCTATCCACTAAATTCTAAACAGTAACCAGTTTATAAGACGATTGGCCTGACTCAGGCCAATGGATTAAAGTTCAGGCATCCGTATCCAAGGGCTTGAAACAAATTTATCATTCTTAATTCATGCATTGAACCACATTTATAACTGTATAGTTTTAAACTTAATTATTATTAATAATTATTTTAATTTAATTTTTTTTTTTCGTTTTACCTCTTCTTACTAATTGCGATAGAACGAATTGCGCGAGGAACAAGAAACAAATGGTCAAATATTTGAAAAAAAAAAGAAATGAAAATCTAGGTACTTATCATAAGTTTAAGGATTAACTAGGCTGTAAAAGTGGCGTCTTATGTTACTTTAGAATTTTAGAGGACTTTCTAGAAGCCTCGAGATTTTCGATATCATGACAAGAATCGTATTTTTGATAGCTATATGCACTTCAGATTTATACCCAAGTTTGTGGAGTTGACGAAAAAAAAAAGAAAAAAAAATTTTTCACTCAGAGTTTATTCAATTTGTTCGTCATGATGAACCAACTTGGGAGAGACTTATTAAAACTTGACGCTCGTAATTTTGTACTTTATAATTAACGAATTTTACTCGACTTTTTCAACATTGATCAAAACAACTTCAAATCATTATTTTTTTAAGGACGTTTACTCTGCGGTGGAGCATACCTTCCGCAATCAGCTCAGTTCGAAAATGAAAATAAATTTTCCGTTGGGTTACTTTCTGTTTTTTTTTTGTTGTTCAATTTTCAATGAGCACCCTTAGACGGCTTCAACGACACCAGTTCGACATCGTTTCACTTGTTTCGCGGATTTTGTTGGCTATATCGTATCTTTTAATTCGTTGAACCGATTCACCTACCTTGGTACCAGGCCTTGGTTACAACTTCCTGTGCCCCTTGTTGCTGAAGCTTTCGATTTCAGAGGTGACTTATCAGATACGAAAAAATTAGCCTCAATTTCCTACAAGAGATATTGTTCAAAAATGAATATCTTAATTTCACGCTGATAGTACGTATAATCTTTGTATTGAATTTAACATTGAATTTTGATATTGAATAAGAATTTTTTGCAATTTCATATTATAATAAAATTGGGTTGATGGTCCCAATTCTGAAGATATGTCAATTTTTTTTTTTTAACAAAGACGCCACAGCCGATGTATATTTACTCTAAAAATCACAACGAATTAAAATGAAATTTAGATTTGAGAAAACCACTCTATAATAATCATAAGATCACAAAGCTACTGAAAATAATAATGAATTACATACTTTGGAATGTGTACTGCTAAAGGAGTGCAAATAGGAATGGATATTTTGGAAAATCAAAATTTATCGAATGATCAAAATCATTATTTCAAAGTCAATTTTGATTTTCTTACCACGAATAGGATTACAGGATATTCGCAACAGGGTAGGCATTATTTAAAAAAAAAAAGAAAAAACACCAAACTCTCAAGAATAATGTGAACTGAAAATATTATTAAAAAGCATTTTACAACAAAAAAAGTAACTAAAAACAAACAAAAAATACGATTTACATTTAAATTAAGAACAATTGGGTTGTATCTTTTAAAAATAATAACATAACAAACCGTACAAAAAAAAACTTAGTTTTCTTCTTCTGTATGCAACGAGCACAATTTTTCTCTTCAACTACTTGTTAACTAACAATAAGGGTAGAGGGCAATATTTTCGTTTTTTCCCCCCTCTTTTTGGCTAGCTGGCTGGCACAGTGGGGGGACGTTCTCCGTCGTTTCCGATCAATAGTGATATTAATAATAGTAGTAGTTGTAATAATAATAGTAATAACTATTAATAGAGGCAAAAACACATAATCGAATATAATAATAATAATAATATAATAATAATAATAATAATAGGCAAAGTTTTTCAATGACGATTGAATAAATGTAGACTAAGACTTGAAATCACGGCGCGTGGGTCACGTGGGACTTTTTTTATTTTGACAAAATGCTTTGACGCGCGTGTCTATATAAAATATCACGGTATTGAATTACGATGAGAGATAGAATCTCGTTTAGTGAACAGAAAAATTGCCTAGTATTAACCGTTTCCTTATAGCTTTTGTGTGTGTTCTTTTTTCTTCAGCGAAAATAACAACAAAAACTCACTGTCAGAGGAATTACAGTGAACAATATGCAATATGTACTAAGTAAGTAAACGAGACCCAATCTCCGCGCTTTTTTCGAACTCAAATAATTGAAAGAACGACGATGTTGAGATTTTGTAAAATAATAATTCTAATTTTGGTCTAACGCGTCGAGTTGCATGATGTGCAGAAAGCCGACATCCCACGGCCACTTGTCGTTAATTGTGTTCGGTTTTTTTTCTCCTCTATTTTCTTAATTTTTTTTTTCGTGACAAACAGATGTTCATATAAAAAGAGACAAAAAAAAAAAACATTGAGAATAATAATTAAAAAAAAAAAGAAAGAAAACAAACACAGTACAATAATAACAGTAATTAAGTAACAAACGTATAGTTAATACCAACAGCGCGCGTAGGCTCGAAATTGATGATGGGTTTTCCATTATTTTGTTCTTTTTTTTTTTGCAAATATATTTTGTTTCATCCGTATTTCCGTTTCGTAAAAATTTTGCGTGCTATAATGTAGGCAGGTTAATTTATGATGTAGGTACTTGCGACATTTTTAATCGACGATTAATAAAACAAATCGTTATAGTCAACGTATTGATAGTTTCTTTGTGCTTGACGGTGCGAATTTGACTATAATAATAATAATAATAATAATAATAATTAATAATAATTAATAATAATAATAGTGAATTAAAGCGGAGAAGGTCTGTGATCTATTGATTGTTTGGAATGAAATTGAAATCGGAGAAAAAAAAATGATCAATTCAAATATATAAACGTATTTGAAGATAGAAATTTGGGGTTTTTTTTTTTTTTTTTTTTTTTTTTTTTTTCTTTCAAAGACAGAAAATCAACTAGTTTTATACTATCCAATATATATATAAAAAAAAAAATAGAATTAGAAAAACGACGTAAAATAGAACTAGTAATTGCTCACATCTCCATACTGAAGTGACAGCATGTAATCGGTTTCATATTATAGTCCCTGAAGTAGCCCGGAAGTTTTGGATGATAAGAATAATTATCTTTCCGCAACTTCCGGGAATACAATACCGACGATATCGTCACCCACCCAGAAGATGCTTGACTTGGTCCATTTGGAATATTAACAAAGTCGATCTTCTATCCTGATCAAATTTCACCTTACTTATGTATCAAAAATTCTATTCTTCGCAATATTATTTTTCCTATCTGCCTTCTCGCTCCTTTAAAAAAAATTCTTACAAGAAAAAAAAATATCATACGAATTCTCGAATAGGAATAATAAATTTACCAGAGATCGTCCACTGTGCAAACGCGTTAATTAAATCGAAAATACAAATGACAAACGAAACGTGAAAAAAAACAATACGTTTCTGTTTTCTTGTTTCTAATCATTCTATCTGGTTCTTTGATATAAACCTGTGACTCGTTGCTCCAGAGAAAATATACAATAATTAAAACTAGAAAAACAAAAAATTAGAACATTATAGCCTATAAAGTGGCTAAAAAAAAAAAAACCTAATAATAATAAACACCTGTTGCTAGCTAGCCGCTTACAATTTGTTTGTTGAATTTAGGGCTTAACATAGATATGACATCTTGCCCTGTGTCTATAAGGCAGTTATGCAGTAGAACCCACACATCAGATTGAGTAAATTACAAAAAAATAATATTATAATAATAGATAATAATAGACAATAGTTAATAATAATAATAATAATAATAATAATAATAATAATAATGTAAATAGTAAACATGCATGAAGTCGAGTGCGAGCATTCGACCCATCCAACAAAATATATTAATACTATAAGTTCGAATAGGGGGGGGGGGGGGAACACTGCTACGACATTACTGGTTCTTCCGGGTGAGGGGATGGGAATAATAATAATAATAATAATAATAATAATAATAATAGTAATAATAATGAGAAAAAGAAATAACTAAAGGCGCTTACTACTATACTCGATGTGCTACGATACTACTCAAGGTATGTTTTTTTTTCTTTCACTGATAAGAGTGATGATTGGGTGTGATATTGATGATAATTAAACTAAAATAGTAACAATTAACGTGCGTTTTTATAAGTGCGTAATACTGGTTTCGATAGCACGTTACCGGGTTTTCGTGTATGTGTTTATATTGATATTCGTATGTGATATAGAGAGAAAGACGTATAGATTATAGAAAAAGGATATCGATTCTTTGGATCCTCAGGGTATATAAAGCGATTGATAAAAGGGTGTCGTCGCGTGTTCGTCGAACTTTACTATACACACTAAACAATACCAATAAGCTGCAATTGTCAAAGTATTATTATTTTTCTTCATCATACGCTCTGATAACCTGTTAAAAAAAAAAAAAAAACAGTTCCTTTCCAATTTTGATCACTTAACGGTTTTTCCCTCCCTCACCCATTTCTTACCTATTTCTCCCCATTCGTGATGGCGCGAGCACGAAATACGATAAGAAAATAGAGACTAAAGTGGTTATTGCTATCGTGTATCATTTGTCAATATTATCATTTTTCCCTCGTTATTTTTGTTTCACGCATTTTTTTTTTTTTTTTTTTTTTTTTTTTTTTATTTTATTTTTATATATAGTTCGATACGCGGAACAATAACACACGGGGCATATTATTTGATTGGAAATTTAGAGAAAAAAAAAAGAATCCTAACGTATAAGTACCTAGTAAATAAGGTATTTTTTTTTCTTTCGATATTTGATAAATGCACCTCGCGCAGATCTATCCACCTCTGTGTATAAAGTCGTATTTTTACAACTTTTTTTTTTCGTTCGTTTTAAATTACTTAACCACCTAGAATAATATAACAAATTAGGGCTTATTTTTTTTTTCTTGTTCAGGGAAAGAGAGAGAGATATATATATAATATAGATTACAGAGAGTTTTTCTTTCATCAATTTAAAAACAATTATAATAATAGATAATAATAGATAATAATAATAATAATAATAGATAATAATACAAATGAATGATAAAAAAATGTGATATGACGTGTATAAAAAAGAAGCTTCAGGGGAAAACCTCAAACTTTCTATTTTACTGTTATTACATAAGGGAGAAGGGGGGCGGGGGGGGGGAACAATTATGGTCAATGAACATGAACATGATATAGGAATGATCCGTGTGTGATTTGGTGAGTTTTTTTCATTTTTTAAATCCATTTTCTTTCTCTTTTTTTCCATAAACGATTCAAGGAAGTCGGGTGCAGACGCCACGCCGAATCCCGATTATAATAACAAAATACGTTATTTTGACAAATAATTGTTCAATGATGACTTCATTTCTTATCTTTCCTTTTTTTTTTTTTTTGCCTTCGATATAGAAAAAAATACCTTAATATGGTTTTTTTTTTTCGCGTGGTGGAAGATGACGATGTAATAAATGGGAGCAAAGGGGAGAACAAGTGACTAGCGGCGGCGAGCTCTACAACTAAACAACAACAACAGTATTATCAGTTATAACAATATTAACAAGTAAGTTTTCTCCATTTTCTTTTCTCTTTTTTTTTTCGTTTTGCTTTTGAGTTTTTTTTTCGTTTTTTGTTTTACTTTTATCCAATTCTCTACTCCATATGGATAAACGTCAATAGTGTGGTACGCTTTATGTGTGCCCGGTTAATGTGTTCGCGTGTGTCTTTTTGAAATATATTGTTTGTGCCTTATTGGACGGTGCGATAATTTGATGTATAATACTTATGAAGCACTATAAATCAATGATCAATTATGTAAGTTGGGGACAACCGACACAATTGACAACACCTGGACACACCGAGAGACAATTACATCGAATAAGACCAATTGGTATTCGATTTATGATGTAGATTAAAAGACGCGGTTCTACAACTTCTGGTCTACATTCCTATCGGCGGTACTTGTACATAACGATAGATGTACAGTCGGTAATCCTTGCTTGCTAGAACAACCGAACCATCGTCCATCAATGCGACGTCGAAGCATTGCGCATGTTTAACTTTGCTCTCCAATGCGGATACGAGCTGACCATCTTGAGTGAATATGGTTAAATTGAAATTGTTGTGATTGTCAGCGATGAGAATTTCACCGGCCGCATTGATGCCGACGCCAATTGGATAATTCGTTATACCCTCGCCTCCAATCTGCCGCAGGTAAGCGCCCTCGTAGTTGAATACTTTGACGCAGTGAGCGCGATTGTCGCTTATGAAGATCTCCTGCTTGTCGTTGACGACGACACCGTTGGGGAACTCGAGGTGTTTCGAGCAGCCGAATTTCTGAAGAACGTTGCCGGCCTGGTCGAAGATTATGACACGCATGACCTTGCATTCGACGACCACGATTCGACCCTTCGAATCAACAGTAACACCTCTGGGATGCTGAAGTATGTTAGCTCCAAACTTTCTTACGAATTGACCGTACTGGTTGTAGATCTGTATCTGGTGCGTCGGTGATCGTTCGGTCACAATGATGTCACCCGATGTACGAACAACGGCCACTCTGTTGGGATACAAAAGTTGACCATCCCGTTTGCCGCATTCTCCGAACTGGAACTTGAATCTTCCCTCCTTGTCGAATATCTGGATACGATGGTTGTTCGTGTCTGCGACAATGATGTCGTTCTGTGCATTAACCGCGACTCCTGATGGTTCCGTGAACTGTCCTTCCATGACGCCGAATTCGCCGAATTTGCAGTGATATATCATCTTCTGCCGTTTGATCTGTGACTTGGGCGGAAATATCGCGGCCGACATCAGTTTCGAGGTCAGATCGAGAACGGAGTCCGCGGGTGCGGTGGGCAGTGGAAAGTGTTCGTTGGTTGATACTGGGAAGGAGTCGCTTCCGCCGTTGCTCCATTTCTCGTACGGGTTCATGCCGTTCAGGTTCAAGTCGCTAATTGTTGTCGAGAATGGTCCCAGGCTGTTCGCTGAGCTGAACCTTTTCGATATGACATTGCTCTCGAACGGTGACGGCGACGTCGACGCTGCACAAGTCGTGCTCGTCGAGACTAGGCCGTTGCTGTATGGTCTGTCCAGCAGAAGACCACCCAGTGAACCAGCGCTACCGGGACCGCTGCTTCCGTTGCTGCTTCCGCTTGACAGAGCCGTGGGCCTCGCGATAGGCGGTTGCTTGCTGGGTCCAGCGTTACTTTCGCTGCTACTTCTGACGTAACCAAAGGTGTTCCTTACGCCGACTTGAATGGCCTGATAATTGCTGACGAATTCAAGATCGGCCGAGTGGTTCGTAACGTCCGGAGTCGAGTTTATCAGAGCTTGTAATTTCGAGTCTAGTAGTTTCTTGACCATTAGTACTTCCGTGACTGTAGTATATTTCGTGAGTCTTTCGACAAAGTCGCAAGTCTGTTGTATCTTGTCCGCGGTTTCGTTTGCCTTTTGCGTAACGACACCGAGCGAGATATGCTTTGCCGAAAAAACCGACTCCAGTTCCTTCAGGAGTTCTTGCTTCCGTTCCTCGAGCATCGAACGATAGAATTGGAAGGTGTCGTTTATCTCGTTTTGGGCCTTGTGGTACTGGACTTGGAGCCTGGCGGCGCCATGGTCGGCAGCTTTTACAGCTGCCCTGATGTCTGATGCCCTCGCTCTGCCTTCTTGAACGGCGCGAGCCACGGCCTCCAACTGTTGCGGTCCGGCTTCAGATATGTGTGCACAGTCGTGGAGCGGCCCGGGGTGATCAGTCATGGTGCATTCCTTGCATACCGGGACGTTACACGGCCTGCAAAAGTACTTAAGCAGCTCCGTCTTGTGTCGCGGACAAAGTAGAGCCTTCTCTCCGTTGCCGCCGTTAACGACAAGGTTATTCTTCGGCTCCTCGATCTTCGAGTCGCCCAAATTAAGAACTCGATGTCCCTCGAAACAGTGCATGAATTGATGCGCCATTACGCAATTGGGACAGAGAAAATTAGCGCAGTCAAAACACCTCGCTACAGCGTCTGATTCGGTCGATTTACAACCCGTACAACGTACACCGCCTAAACGGCAATGTGGGCAAGGTGCGTCGCCTGGTTTAGCGTCGAGGCAAAGGTCGCAGCTGTCGACGTCACAGATCGCGGAGTCACTTGCTGGTGGGGAGCTGCCACTCACCGTCAACGGGGACAGCGAGGATAACGATCCAAGGGAGTTTGCACGTGATTCCAACGATGGTGTCGGTGAGGCCATCTTCAGTCAACCGGCATCCCTGTAACAGAACAACAATCATGACCTTGAGATACGAATACAATACGATCTAACTCATCGTCACACAGTATCAACGGACAAAATTATAACTACACGGAAGGTATAGTATAGACTGCAGTAGGAGTTCCGAGTATATTAATATCGCATCGGCAAAATTACGTGCGGTATTTAATAAACGTCGTTCCTTATACGAGTCCCGCGACACTATGTATATCGTTTCAATTCCACCTGGTCGCCCGCACGTAGGAATCCTCCTAGGTGCCAAGGACATCGGGCGAAGGTCATAGAACTCTCGTTCTCGCGTTGAGTCTGGCGAGAGGTCGAGGGGGAGGATTGCCGGGATGAGTTTCGAGGGGAGGGAGACAAAAAGACGAATGTTGAGAAAGAGAAGAGAACGAAAACGAGAGAGAGTAAAAAGAGGGCCGGCAGGGGCACGTGGCTGCTGCGAAGTCTCGGTCGAGGAATTTTCCTGGAAATTCGTTATCACCAGACTCATGACCGCGCAGGCGTTGCGCCTCCTCGTATTTCCTCAACCCGCGAGGAATGATTCATTACGTTCGTCCTCTTTTCTCTCTATATGTGTATGTGTGTAGGTCGTTATACACGTGGTTACATAAAAAGTCAAGAGTCCATACCTATAGCGAAACAAAAAAAAAACTTTCCCTCCAAAAACAAAAATTGGTCAGAGGGTAAAAACTCGCCTATATCCACTTCTACCACATAGTGAAAAAAAAAGTCTTTCCTCCAACCCCCTGCATAGTTTATTTCTGTTACCCCAATATCGTGTAACGTATATATATATACCGGGGTATAATAATACGACATTGAGGAACCGGGGTCGACTGCCGTTGTCATAAGGACGAAATTTGTGTGCGCATTGAACCGGAAGGTTTCCCACACACAACTGGCGCGCTGCAGTTACGCACCACTCACGCAGCTGCAGGCCGCGTGCACCCTGTCTGGATCGATAAACAGGGCTCGCTCGGGACTCAGACTCGAGATCCGGATGCCAGGGTTAGGTTTGGGGCAGGGGCAAAAAGGGTAGGGGAGGGGGGGAACATCACCCGTATCTCGCCGTTCGGTTACGAAACGACTCCAACTGAATAAGTCGTTCGTTCGTCGACCTTGGGATCCACTCTCATTGTCAGTACCTTAACGTCTCTTATACGTCACTTTTCTTCATACTCAATGCAGGGTTTTTTCAATTACTGACGAACTCCGAAATAGTTTATATAGTGGCACGAATTATTAGAACAATAGTACCCGTTGATACTTTAATAAAAATGGCATAGGTATTCATCGTCATTCAATTTTCGTCATGACTTTGATTACGGATTTGATTGAAAATCGATAGCTTGGATGATTATTGAACCCCAAAATACTTTTTTTCTTCAACTCTCATAAAGATTTTGATTTTTGCACTATTATCTTATTTATTGAAAAACTTAAAAAAAATTTAGATAAATTCAGCAAAAGAATGAATAAAAAAAAAAAAGTTTATTCGTTTAGACGCTAATAATCATATCAATTTTGTTACATTGTAAAAAGGGTCTAGCCGGATAAGAGTGGTGAATCTGCCCCCACCGAATTTTGTAACGCCGATTTTTTCTCAAGTTTCCAACATAAAAAAACAAAGTTGTGCAAAATTACAGCTTTCTACATCGATGCTAAGGGGTCGTACTCTTGAAAAAACACGTTTTTCCAATTTTTGCCGTTTTCAAGTACTAAGAAGCGATAGAAAAATCTGAAAAAATTCTGAAAAATCGAAAACATGTCAACGTTCATGGAACAATTTTTTTGTGCAATTTTCGTATGCCAAACTCTAGCTTTAATCATCGAATATTCCTTTAAAACGAATATTTCGTAGTGTATGGATTTTTATACTATCGTGGCAAAAATTCCACATCATTCTACTCTTCATTCCCTGCAAATGAAAAAAAAAAAAGTTAAAAAATTCGACCTGCGTCATATTAAAATAAATCAAAACGCAAAAATTTACAGATTAAAAAAAAAAGAATCTTGAAAAAAATCTGAAAATTGTTTGAACAATCCAAATCAATCAGTGTGACATGGGAAAATGTTTCAGCAACCATTTATAGTGAAATAACTCCCGCTGCTATTAAAAAATAATAATAATAAACAGGAAAAGATTGAAAACATCGAGAAGGAAAAATTTCCCCACTTCGGCTCTAGGCTCAAAAATATTGATATCTGACAGACGATTTTTCAGAATTTTTTCAGATTTTTAAATTATGTCGATCAATATGACCATTTTTAAAAATTGTAAAAAATACGCCTCGTTGCGAAAAAAAAAAATAAAAAAAAATACTGAGTCCATTTCAAAGTGAGAAAAATCGGGATCATATAAAAAATCGCGGACCAAATCCGAAAGGTCAAGGGTCAAACCCAGGTCGATTTGGCATGGAATGCCCCATAGATAAGAGGGCTGAATGTTCGATCAGTGATAACTATGAAATGTGAATGGACTTGAATACAAAACGATTTTGGACTTTTTTTTAACGTAATTATTGGTTTTATGTTTCAAAATTTGAGTGAATTCATCTACTGCTATTCTTCAAGACGATGTTCTTATGATCACCCGTTAATGATACTCAACGAAAAATGTGAAATTCTGCGTTTTGATTTATTTTAATATGACGCAGGTCGAATTTTTTAACTTTTTTTCTTTAATTTGCAGGGGATGAAGAGTAGGATCATGTGGAATTTTTGCCACGATAGTAGAAAAATCCATACACTACG